>JAQQAE010007141.1:0-16088 GCA_029823295.1 Pseudamia nigra
ACATGGGAACTACTGTAAGGAGTGCAGGGTAGGGTGGGGTGGGGTGGGGTGAAATCTTAAAAGATGAAATGCTCAGTGAACAGCGTCAGCTCATGTAGTGGAGAGTTTCTCCCAAGGTGCCAGTTGGTACGATGAGTTTGTCCTATATGGCATCCTAACCGCATAGCTTATTAATTGCATATTGTCAATGTTCTTTTTTTTTAAAAAAAAATTATATAATATTTCAGATGAAAGCCTAGTTTAAGAATGCGTGCTGCCTTTGTGAATCTCTGTGGCTCAATCATGGGCTGGAATCTTGTTGACTGATTGTAATCAGGACCCTGATTGGTTAAAGAGACACAGTGGGATGACCAATCAGCAGTTTGTAATTTAAGGCAAAAGCCCTAAGGTGTGGGCTGACGAGGTGAAGTTACCCACTCACCCCCTGCCTGAATGTGGAAGACCTGTAAATGCGTGATAAACTGAAAAAATATCCAGAGAGTAGTGAAATAAAACTAGCTGCTTCCTGATGTTTGCTGTGTGGTTTTGTTAGGCATTCACATTCTTTTTTCATATTTGTGTTGGGTTTTTCTGTCTCTCTCAAAGATGACTAGCAGTGGATAATGCATGTTTCTTTGCTTGGTTAAGTTTTGATGTCCAGTTGAACCAGCAGGTATGGATTTTCACCATTAGGGGACACTGAAGAACATTCAGCAATCACTTTTATTACAGGTTATGATGTTTTGGTCTTCATTAACTGTTGAGGCACTGATGACACTGTTCAGTGGTCTCTGCTGATAACCTGTGTGTCACTGGAGTTGGACAAACAGCTGCTGTGTTGGATCTGGATCCTGAAATGTAAAGGACGCAGCTGAATTTTTTTGTGTGGTTTTCTGTCTGTCGACTGGACTGGAAATTTGGTTTGGAGACATTTCGCTAACTCTCCAGGAAGCTTCTTTAGTTCTAAATAAACTCAGGCAGGCAACCAGAATTTATGCTCTGTGGCTCAGGACTCCACCCTTTGATCCTACACGGTGTTAGTTTCACCTGGGCCAGGGCCTTTAGAGACTCCTTAGTAGTAGAGTCACTCACACACCCCCTTCTGTCCCCATTCACAGGGTGGAGTCCTGAGACACAGCATAAATTCTGGTTGCCTGAATGAGTTTATTTAGAACTGAAGAAGCTTCCTGGATAGGTAGTGAAACAGCTTCAAACCAAATTTCCTGTCCCGTTGACAGAAGGAAAACCACATGTCTTGGATACCATGACCTGGATGACTGAGAATCTTCAGACTTCTTGTGTGGCTATTTCTTAATTAACTGATGGTGACAGGTGACACATTTTGAATTTTAGTAAACTGGTATATTTATTCCCACCTTTCATTTGTGACTTGTTCTGTTGAAATGAACACATTTGAAGTATAATGGAGACATGTATACATCCTTAAAAGGTTTAATTAGCCAAAGTGAAATCATCTGGTTTATGTTTAGAGCTAAATAAAAGTCATAAAATATTTCAGAGGAGAATCATGCACATTAAGTTACCAAAATACAGTAACAATAGTCTTGTGTAAAGAAAAAAACATGAACATGCAGTGTTTTTACTGACCAGCAGGCAGCAGCCTAGTCCAGCAAAAACAAAGATCTTACTGGCTTCGCTGAACTGTAAGCACTCCTAGGGTTATGAAGGCCCCCTAGTGGCTTCTGTCAGTCCCATCACCTGATGAAATACACACCAACTATTGACAAACTTAAGACTCTCTCTGTTATTGGTAACAGGCACAAGTCCATACAACTGACACAGTGCAGTAAAACACCAACACACATCATGTTAACACATTATCTTTGATTTTAATTGGACATTAATTACAGATTATACATAGTGTTTCATTGAAACAAGAGTGTAACACTGGTGGGCAAAGCCCTCTTTGCTCCTGAGGTTCAGAGATGGCTGACATACTCTCCAACCAAGATGTGCATACATCATGTCCAGGTGATTAAGATTTGTGTTCAGGGGCCAAAAAGGAAACAAGACTGCAGTGTTTGTGGCTTCCACATGTAACCAAACTTTCACAGAATCACAGTGGAATAATTCAGTCTTCGTGAACAGGAACAGTTGACGCTCCAGTGCATTGGAGCAAATTCAGTATCACAAATTCACCAGCTTGGGATTATTTGTTTTGTTTTACAGTTCTAATACATCATTGTAAAAAAAAAAAAAGTCCAAACAAAACAAAGCATATATACAGTTGAAGTCAATATAGATATATATACATATATATATATATATACATACAGTATTATATAAATATAGTAAAATAGATTAAATTACATTGATTTCATGGTCTTCCATAAATAGATGCTGGACAATTTCAGTTTGGTAATGTGTTAAGTTAGTGTTGGAAGCACAGTGCACCATCCAATGCCAGCCTTAAAACTTAACAGGAAACAAGTCTCAAGTTTCTAATGTGAAATATTTCTGAAGCAGAAATCTGCGCAACCATACATTAAAAACATTCAAACTGTTGTGACAGACACTCTCCTTAGCTTTCTCTATTAACATGATTGGTTGTAGTATTTAAGAGCACACCTGACCTCTAGTTTTTAGGTATTTGTTTTTGCAAGTTTAACAGGTATATTATAACCACTGCATGTGGTCAAATTCAAAGTATTCTCCCATAAAGAAAAAAAATTTATGTCCTCCAACCCTGATGGGGGGAGGTGGAACTGAGGTCTTGGCAGCCTCCAGGTCTCAAAGCAGTCGTGTCGTTGCTGCACACACAATTCCAACAAGATCTTCAGCAGGTTATAAAGAGTAAATGCAGTTTAGAAATATACAGTGTGAGACACTCTGCAGCTCCCAGTGTAGGGTTTGAAAAGGCAGGTTCTGTTGGACTTACATTATGTTTTACAAGGAAAGCTGACATTATGAGGAAGGTCACAAAGCCTTGGTACGAATACTGAGTAGGCGATGTGATAGGCCTCGCCTGTGAAATCTGACAAGTCTGTTTTGTCCACAAGTGTGCTGAACTGTAAGTGCTTTTCAATATACAAATATGCTTTACAAACATTTTTGGCAAATTAAAACAATGAAACAAACATTGGAAGGAACTTAATTGCCCTTGAGGATGATATACTTTCAAGTCTGTTGCCTCATGTTAAACGAGTTTTCATACTTCTCTCAGTAGAAAAGTGTTGCTGAGCTCTGAGGTCACAGCCACGATGAATGTGATCTGCATTTTCAACTCACGGAGTCATCTTAGTTTTGAGGCACCTTCAAATATTTGTTTTTAGCTGTACCATAACTACAAAACAAACAAAAATGTAAAGAGTAAAAGCAAGCAAAACCAACAATGAAAATAATTACAGTAAAAAGATAAAACAAGTAAAACACCATCTTTGTGGCCTAACAGCATACTGTACAAAGTTCAGATACATTCTCTCAGAATGGCATGGTCTGTTGCTCAAGAAGTCAAAGGCAAGCATCAAGTCAGTTCTTGTGGTTTTTCTTCTTTTACAATAGAATTGATCTTCAATGGTTGCGTGCTTGTAAGGAGTCTGGCACCAGAGCCTCCTCTTCCAACAGGCTGCTTCAGGAGAGACACAGCTTAGTGTCCATCAGCATGACTGTCTGGGCTGGCTGCAGTGTTGTGGATCCAGTCCAGTATGATGAGGCTCATGCTGCCAATCATGACCACGAAGCCACACAAGAGGAAGGCAGTCGCCTGAAGAGGAAAATGTCACATTTAGCCAGTGTGTCCTCACAGAAAAACTTTAAGTGACCACACCAATCACATAAACCCCTGCCTACACTAGGGAATTACTTACCCCGATCTTTTGTACAGACTTCATGGACTCCTTCTTGACCAGTTTGATGTAGAAAGCAGAGGGCAGGATGAAGATGAGCATGGCAGCAGCAGAAGCACCTATTTGAGCACAAAAAAACATTAGCAATTTAGTCACAACAATGTCAGGTTTTATGGTTTTGGGAGTATTATTGTAATCTAACAAGACGGAACACTCACCGATAAAGCCAAAGATGTCCCTGATGGTGGGGACTAAGATGACCAGGGCGTTGGTGCCAACTAGCAGAATCATAGTGATGATAGTATGGCGGATCCAACTGAACTCCTTAGAGGCGCACAGGAGCTGGTTCACAGAGGTACGAATCTGTGCCGAGACAAAGAGAGACATTCTGTATGAGCTGCTACACACTATCATCACAGAGGATATGAGCTTCCTGTCACTGATACTTACAGGGAAGAGCACCACAGGGACGGTGAGGGTTACAGCGGTCAACACGGCCAGACGGACAATCAGCAGGAGCACATCAAACCTGTAGACCTTTGAATAGGTGTGCAGCAGCTCGGGTTCCACGTTCACTGTGAAAGAAGACAGTAGAGGCTGTTCAGACCTGAGGAACCTCAATTCAGTGACAGTTGGAGGAAACATACCAGGCAGTGTTTTAACCTAGTTAGAAGAGCTTGGCTGAACTTTTCTATTTGTCTACTTGACATTTCAGGTTGCACAAGTGTCCTCTATTGACCTACACATTTTTGGAGGGGTGTGCTCCTAAGAAGATCCCTAAATACACAGTGTAATACTATATTCCTTGAAACTGCCAAACCAAACAAGTAGGAACAAATATCAGCATGATTTTTCAATCTCTACTTGACTCATACTATGCTGCATACTGTGTTTGGTTTTGTCCTGTTAAGACGATTGAGGAAGTCTTTGCTCACTGTCAGTTTGATGTTCCAGGGACATTGTACATTCATGCCAAAGTTCCTGCCCTGATAAACAGGAGCACAGTGTATTGGCAACAGGTGGACTTTTCCACAGTCTTGCATAACAGACATGAAGTATTCCCAGCTTTTTCCCACTTTGGAGATGCACTCACTGATTCAATGTGAAACCTACTTTTATTCACTGTTACATTTAAAATCTGCAACAATTTAGCTAAAAAGAAATACAAATAGGCTCACCATTGAAGGTCAGATATCCAAAGAGGGCAGCCAGGAGGTACATGATGAACATGGCCAGAAAGGACACATTGGCCACACCTTGCATCTTTCTACGGGAACGACTGTTAGGCAGAAATACGTTTCATTTAGACACCAGCACATAGTAGCCTTGTACTTTTGTTAGATAAACTAGAGTTTAAATATGTTGATAGAAAAGCAGCTGTGGTTTGTATGAAAATGGTGACAAGAATAGAATTTACTCACTCTTTGAGCTCCTCATACATGGGCAGGATGGCAGGGTGGCAGACGAAGGCAAAGGTCAGGATGGGAACAGCATAGACAGTCTGAAAAAACGATACAAATTAATATTCACAAAAACACAAATCATTATTTTCTGTAATTTTCCAACATAAATTGTCATTTTCAAGCTGTTGTGTGTCTCTATGAGCTTCACCTGAGAGTTGAAGACAAAGTATTTGGGTGTGCAGGCATTCTCGCTGTAGACTATGGCTGTACTGTTGAGGTGGGGAGATGTGGTATTGAACACTTTGGTTATAGTCTCATTAACAGTGAGTTCATCTATCGGCACAGGGCATGGAATCTGGAACTTCTTGATGATCACCTAGAAGAGCAAAAAACAATTAGTTTTCTCAGATACGTGGAGACTTCTAGAACATCCTGAGAAACAAAAGCTCCACAGTAACCAGTTAAAAACGGGAACACCCAAAGTCCAGCAACATTAGTAGTAGAGCCACGAGCCACATTTCAGCATGATTATTCATTTTTTATTATGTTGCCGTGTTTTATGGCACTAGGTTATTGTGCTTCTTGGCAAAGGAAATCCTGTTGTTTAGTGCACAAAGAAGGGGATCCACAAATTCAATGGAAATCCTCCACATGTTCTCTGACTAAGATTCAACTGGCACAACGGATGATCTTGAGTGTGCAGGAAGTACGTGTGTGCATGTGTGGAATGAGGAAACGGATGGCTTTTACTCACCACAATCAGAAAGAACACCATGCAAAGGAGGGACAAACCACTGGTGTAGCCGAGGTAACCTGTGACGGGAGGGGAAATAAAATCATCAGTGATTTTTGTGAGATGCCTCTGGCTTAATCACCTCAGTACATGTCTTCTACAAATACAACTGATTTTGCTGAACAAATTCACACGCTATATATATTTACCTAAGTTCCTGAGCAGTGAGAGGGGCAGGATAATAACAGTAGTCACTATCAGCACCAGGTAGTCTCCGTTAGTGTACCATTCTCTGAAACACACAAGACACAGCAACATGTCAGCAATCACAACATTTGTTAAATAACTTGCACATTAATATAATGACATACATGGATTTTCATGATTTCAGGTACAGAGAGGGGTAATACTCAAGTACTTTACATGTCCTTGAGTAGTTGCTTATAAAATGTACTTCTGGAAGTAGCTCTGTTGCAGAATGTGTTTCATATTTGCGATAAAAAAGTACATTTACTGATGCATGTGGCGCTACCTCAATGAGTAGAAAAAAAATTTGGAATGAAAAAAATGAACAAAACAATTAATTAAATAAAAAAATAGTAAAATAATGACACAAAATGAATGCACTGGGCAACAAAATGTACAAGAATATTTAAAAAAGCAACGAAATAAAAAAAAATGTGCAAAAATGATCAGAAAAAAAAAACAACAACAAAATGAGCAAAAAAAAAACAGAATGAGCAGAAAATTAATTAAATAATCAATCCATCTGGAATATTTTGCAGTTTTGTTTTACTTGTAAGATTTACTGCACCTTTTAATCTCATCTGCCTTTATTTAAACCAAAACCAGAAAGCGGTTATACCTGTAAAATGGACAGGTTCATTTATCTTTTTAAATCTCTTAAGGTATGAAGCCTGATCAAACTACTCTGCTGCTGCTCTGACACATCTTTTGAAGCTTTATGAACATCTGCTTGTCAGCTGACTCGAACTGGCCCATGCAGGATGACTACACCGCTCACAGAAATAGATGAGAACAAGGAGGCACAGAGGAGGCAAACCGCATCAATTTTTTAAACTTGATGTGGTGTCGGTGAGCTCATCCTGCGCTCCGTCCCGATGCGGCACCAGCTGCCGCCTCCTAAAAGGCCTCTTTGAAGGACTGGCTGAAGAGACTGAGCACTGTCCGTTCTTTTAAAACGTACATCTACACCCCCCCCCCCACCACCTCCACCCAGCTGTCCTCTTCTCTAACAGAAGGGGAAACACACTGCTTCACCTTCTCAGACAGGCAGCACTTGAAAAACAAGCCATTTTGCTTGACGTGCCACTTCACCTCAAGTGCCTCCGCCAGGCTTTCCAGCTCTTTTTTCCACATCTGATTTAAACAGCGGCCCTTTTGGTAAATCTTAATTTCTTCTGAACACAACAGCTTTTTCCCAGCCTCCCAGAGCAGTTTGAACTTTACTGCATTGACATTTAGTCGATGGTTATGGCTGCAAATGGTCTTGAGTGGTTTAAAGCCAATACTGTTATACCTGAATCACTACCAAAACTAGATCAATTGTTCTTTGGCCTCAGGCTGAGCTGCGGCTGCGGCAATTTCTTGGAAACCTGGTCAGATAAGATGGGGAGGTCTGCAAGTTGCGTCATTCAACCACACCAGTAAACTTGTGCAAACATCAAACTTGTCCCTATCATTCTAATTTCTTTTTATTTTTATGGCAATTTTGTATTTCTTGCACCTAAATCTGAATCAACAGGGTGTTTCAGTGCAGTGTACTCCTACTGTGTAAAGCAGAACCAACTTACCCGTTGCTCGTTCCCATGAAAGCCTCAATGACGATGGGCAGCTCATATTTTACGATGTAGAGGTAGCTTGACATCGCTGTAAAGACAAACACCAATATTTCACCTTTAAAAAGCCAAATCATGATTCAGAGGGAAACTGCTGCAAAAATAGTGACGTCTAATATTTGCTAAGGGGCCCAGCTGTTCCGTGACAAGAAAAAGTGCTGCACACGTTTTCATAGTATGACTAAAGCTTTTACTGGAAGCCACTCAACATTCCAAAACACACACAGCCTGGTTTCCACCCTTAGCACAAACACTGGCCAAGATCTCTGTTTTCCCTACTTTTTTCACTTGTGTGGCTAGTTCAGACACCGAGCAACACTGTTTTACTTTTGGACTAAACACACAGCACATAAATATAACACATTAGTTCAATTATAGTTAAATAACACACTTAAAAATGTAAAGCTATATTTCTTCCACCCCCAGTGTTGTTCCTCACCTCCAATGTTCTGCATGGTGATGGAGCAGGAAGCAGCGAGTTTCCCAGGCATCCCAAAGGCTTTGTAGCCAAGCTGCTCATAAACCAGCGCACCTTTAATGAGGGAATAAATTGAATGGGTTTGAATTCAAAGCATTTCCATTCAGAAGCATAGACTCGTACATGGTAGCCAAATTGACTTACCTCCTTCATTGGCAGTTTTGAGCAGCAAATGGACAGAATATAAAGAAAAGATGGCAACGGCCATAAGCAGAATCCTGCAAACAGAGCAGATGGATCTTTATCCTCATGTTGACTCCCAAAACAATACAGATTTTACAAGAGAAGATGATGACTGGTGTGTTATGTGGCATATTCTTTAGAGGTCAATTCAATGACAATGCACCTTCCTGACTGCAATATATAGACATATTAACATTTAGCTGAGATGGAGGTCAGACAGACCTCGGCCGCCTCAAACTGAAGTTAAATATCTTCATCTAAGCCAAGACTGAATCTGTTTGGTATAGTTAATTTGTAAAAAAAAAAAACAGAAAATCCTCATTTGTGAAATTCTGACAGCCTGATCAACAAAGACCTTGAAGCACAACCGGGTTTCCCTGTACAAGATCCCCTTAATACCCCAAGACGCTGCAGAGCCAGCACCGTGCGCCTGAGTATTAATAGCTCAGGCAAAAATTAATCTCCACACTATTTGAGACCCATGTTGTACAGAGGCAGCATTTCCTCCCTGCATGTAACTGCCCAGCTGCTCTGACCAATCACTGACATACCACACGTGTCATGATGAAACCTACACCGTTGGTTATAATAATTTCTATCTTATCGGCTTCATGTGACTCAACAAATATATGCTTTGGGTGACCTTTAATGAGAAGTCAATTTACTCTGTTAGAACTGTTTGCTCAGTGCACAGAATAGGGCTTTATAATAGCGATGGGATGAGCACCAAATGCTATTTTGTAATTCCCCACTGCCTGTAAAGGGAGCGCTCTGATTGGTTGGCTGCTTGCTGACTGTGAACCACACCCAGCTCCATTCAGATCTCTTTAAGCGCATGTTAACTCTCCATTTATGCAACTCTGGTCCAGATGCAGCGGGATTAGCCTAAACTGCTCGACTTGCCACACCCTGCGTTAGTAAACAGACGTACAACTGCTATTCGGTGCAGTCGTGACCCGGCTCTAGTCTACGATGAGCAAACACCCCATCTCGTTCAATTTAGTTAACAGTGGGTTTAAGTGGCTCCCAGGTGCTTCGGGGTGGATCCTAGTCACATTAATTTAATTTTCTTTATTCTTTTTATTATTTTGTTAATTTTATGAAAATTTGTGTTGATTCACTTGATTATTTCGTTCATTATATTTTCATCTCTGTACTTTTTGTGGACTATTAAGTTCATATTTGTTTATTTCCTGTGTGAATTTGTTTGTTTTGCTTTTTAATCATTTTAATATATTTATTAATTAGTGTGCTCATTCATTTTTGGGAACCTTTATGATTATTTCCTTCACTTTAGGTTGCTGTCTTAACTATTTCATTCCTTTCGTGAATATTTTAGTTAATTTGCGGTGAGAATTTGTCAGTTTAGGTTGTAAGGAGAAGGCAAATTTCTTTTTTGGGACTTAAACCAAAAATGTTGAGGAAATGCCATGTTAAGATGCTTATGTCTATGTGGAAATAAAGCCTTCACCTTCTTTACAGTTTTGAAATTTGACAAATCAAGAGGAAGTGACACACTATTGAAAGCAAAAAGGTGGTGATAAATGACATTTTGAACCAACAGGGGCAACCAACAGAAACATAAACTCACAATTTGCAATGCAGATGACTTCTCTTTTTTCCCTCTGTTCTGTTTTATTAAAAGTGAACTCTGTTATCTACACCAAACATGATAGGAAGTACTAAAACTGCGGTGAGTGTTTTGTCAACTTTTGACTTTTGTGTAATCTGCTGCTCAGGTTTGAACGGCTACAGAATGAACACACAGCTGGCAGAAAACCTGTCCTTGTATCAGTACGGTGCACGACTGCGACCTTGATTCAAGAGACATAACTACACCTGTTTCTGCTCCGCTATGCCCTGTCATAGCAGAGTTGTGTTTTCATTTTTTCTTCTTTTTGCATTGCTCCCTCAGTCTTAAATGTTGATTTCATGCCTATGTGCACCTGTCTCCCCCAGTAAAATGACTTCAATTCTCAGTTTGGTGTTTTTTGGCTGCTGTGTAAATTTAGATGTGATGGTAATTTATTAACAAATGCAGTTTCTAGGTCTTTTAAAACAACTTCTTTGCACAAATCATGAAATTTATATTTTTTCAATTTTTTGTTCTCTTTTGTTAATTTTGTGCATTATTTTGTATAGTGTGTTAATTCTCTTGATTTAAAAAATTGAGCTCATTTTGTCTTTATTCTTTTTTATTTTGTGCATTTTTGCACATTTTGTTGCTTAATTTTGTCCATTTTGTGGATATTTAATTTACTAAATTGCTATTTATTTACATTTAATGCATTTTTTGGGTTAATTTCTGTTCATTTTGTCTAATATTTTGTCCTTTTTTGTTGCTTATATTGTCCATTTTGTGAATATTTTGATAATTGTTTAAAAAGTATTTTCTTCAGTTTTTGTTCATTTCTGTTGTTTGTATAGAACATATTGTTCATTGTATTGGTGATTTTGTGAACATTTTGTTCATTTCTGTGGTTATTTTGTTCATTGTTTTCATGACTTTAATCATTTTTTACTTTAGTATTTTCTTGTTCATGTTGATTTAATGCATTTGTGTTGATTTTGTTAAATGTCTTGTTTATTTTTTGGCACATTTTGTTGCTTGTGTTGTTCACTTTCTTGATTATGTGTTCATTTTGATCCCGTCATAAACTTAAGACAGAAATGGCACAAACCAATTCACCATAAACACAACAAATGAAATAGGTGACTTTCAAAATGTCCAGAAGATTCCCAAAGCCCGCCCCCTAATAATTACACAAATCCTCTGCTCTTGACCTTAGCACTTGCCTCAGTTACTCAGCGGTGAAAGCTGATGTGGACATAAGCTGTTGTAAATAAGTTGCAGACTTACACAAACAGTGCGATGCCGGTGTTAGCCATGGCGTAGGACAGACCCAGGATGCCACTGCCCATGATGGCATTGCCCAGGTTGAAGACAGACATGCCAAAGGAGGCATTACCCTGGTGCTGTGGAGAAAAAAGACGTTTAGAACAAACAGATCGAACTTAAAAAAAAGGAGTCGTGACACAGAAGAGGAGCTCTTACATATTCAGTCTCATACTTCTTCTTGCCTAGGTTGTGCTCAGGGAGGAAGTTCTGGCTCTCTGCTTCTATATCAATGAATGGACTTTAAAAAAAAAAAGAGAAGGATTTAGATCATGATTTGTTATGGCTCAGGAAAGGGTCAGTGTATTTCACTGCTTAGTGTGCACTTTAAAGAAAGCCTCACCCGCCCAGTGGGACCTTCTTGTCCTGGTACTGGTAGTCATTGCTGTTGGAGCTGCTGCTGTCATCTTCAGGAAAGGTGCTTAAACGGTTCATCTCAGTGGGTTGTTTCATACTGCGTGCATCACACAAAACAAGACAAATCAGTCTTCCTCACATGCAAACTTGTCGCTTTTGCCTGCTTTTAGTCCTATCTGTACGCGTTCACGCCCTGAATAATCAATATTATAGTGGGAATCGCGCGCCGCAACCCTCATGAATCTCATCACGTAACGGAGCGGGAGGAGGAGCAGGAAGAAGCGCAGAGGAGGGAGGAGGAGGGAGGGGGGAGACGCACCGGCAGTGGAAAAATACCAGACCGGCATCCGCGTCCACCCGACATCACCTCAGCGCCGAGGTCGACGCGGAATGACAAAAAGCCGCATTACGCGCCGTCGACTGTGCGCGCATTCCAAGCGGAAAAATCATCTTCAAACATCTGTCAGTGCCTTTGCCTTTTGAGTTGAGCTCCATCACATCACACACCCGAACACCAGAGCCACTTGATGACATTATTTCCATGACCGGCTCCGATGGAAACAAAGGCACGTGCTGTCCGTTTACTGGCATGGCGCTCAATTTTGCGCGCACGGCCCTGCGTTTAGACCTCTTTTTTTCCACATTACACGCAGCTCTTAATGACATGTTGAGTCAGTGTGTGTTAACGTGTCCTTACAGTGACAGGCCTGGACTCCAGTCCGGCACTGCAGCATCACTCATACGGACTCATTATTTATTTTTTTTAGAACAGATCTAACGTGGTAAAGAAATAACGCGCCGGGCTTCTCTAAAGGACAATTCCACATATTTTAAAAGAGCTTCATACATGTACGAACAAATCAGGAAATGATTAAATAGAAACAAACGAACAGGTAGACTCATAAACTAACAGATCTGGTATACTAAAAACACACTAATACATAACAGGGTAATTAAATAGAGACTGATTCAAGCAATGTAAAGCTGAGACTTAAAAGAAGAAACATTCCGCCCACATCCTGTAATTTTCTGTCGGTAAATGACGAGACGCCGGGTTCTTACCTTGTGAAGATGTGGCAGAAAGCCTGTCAGATCCTCTCTTTAGAAAAATACAAGACAACAAACGTCCGGACGAGTTCTTCGTCTGTCGACTCTAAAAACCGACAGATCCTTGGATGATATATGGGTTATAAGCAAATTAATTAAAATGAATGGAGAGGCCTATTACGAAACAAGATGCGAGGAGAGAAAATGCGCTCTGAGCCAATTCAGGCACAAAACACACAAAAAGATAAGGTTACTTGAAGTATAAACGCGTCAAACCAAAGGATTTGGATTCAGTCGAAATTAAACCAAATTCCCAGAGATACGGTGCATTTGGTGAGGAGACCCTGTTCTGCTGGAGGAGGGGTGGGGACTCTCAATTTATAGAAATGAGCATTGCATCAGCCCGGAGACAGGAGGAGAGAGCGAGAGAGAGAGGAGGGGCCTGGGAGAGAGCAAGAGCAGGGAGAGGCTTTTTTTTTTTTTTTACTCACACCAGTGACGTGGGTTTGTATACAAACACAGCACACAGTGACCCAGACTCTCCCTGGAAAACCACAGCTATCCGACCGTGTGTTTTAATACAGGTGTGATCAAGGAAACACCAAGACCACCAGCATTATAACACACTGGCATCATTCATGACGTACAGTAGAACAGTGATCACTACAGGATAATACATTTATTAAGCTGATCATCATGTTTCAGCTTAATACTGCAGTCAGCCGGGGTGAATCTAGGATCAGTATATGGGGGGAGGGCTGATCCTGCAATGGGTTACTATGATATTATTTGTTAAGTTTAACCCACATAAAGCCTCTTAAATCACATGAGGTAAGATATTTATTTCAAACACCATTATCATGTGTCACACTCATTTTCTTGATTATTTTATTTATTTTTTAGGGGTTTATTTTGTCCCTTCTGCTCAATTTTGATCATATTATCATAATTTTTGGGGATTGTTTTGTGCAGTTTTATTTTATTCATTTATTATCCTTTTTTCCTTTCCTTGATTATTTTGTTAATTATTTTGTTTATATGGTGGAATTTCTTTACTTTTTTATTTTCTGCTCATTTTTTGCATTATTTTGTAGTAAACCTTGGTTCAAACTCATCTTCAGGCTTTTTGTGAAGCCCCTGGTGCTACTTGTGAAGATTTAGACATGAAGTTTTACATTAAACCATGACGTCATTAAAGACTTATTCACACAGATGGACACCATGAAGGGAGAATAGAAGACAAACATGTCTTTGCCCTTTTCATAAGGCTAAAGTAGTGTTAAAAAACTGTGCCTAAAAGCAGAAATCAATTGCTCATTTCTGAATAGAGGAGCCAGAGTCCTGGTAAAATTCAAATAAGTCTTATATGTATTTAGTTGTGCATCATTTCTGTAGAGTAAATACAGTATTTGACTTTGGTATTGATGGTTATGTAACTGTTGTACAAGGACCGACAGTGGAAAATGTCTGAAGTGACATTGTCTTGCTTAAAATATGATTGCAAGGGTGTGTGCTTAGTTTGAACATTGCAGGGTCAGGTATCTTTAGTATCCACACATAACATTTTTACATATTTTACTGTTAAAAGGTAAAAGATAATAAGCTGCATAAGAATTAAAATTGCACATGGGCTTTTTGTTTACAATATTGAATAAAACAGCTCTCAATCAATAAAATAAACCAAAAGTAATATACGAAAATCAACAGAAGATTCAAGAAAATTAATCAAATTGAACAAAAAGGTGCAAAAATACCCCTAAGATGAACAAAATGATAGAAAAAAGAATGAAAGTGAACAAAATGTTCAAAAATGGAAACAAATCAACAAAATGAACAAAATGAGCAATATTTTGAACAAATTAATTTTTAAAAATCAGTAAAAGGTGAAAATAAGCAACAAAATGAGCAAAAAATAAGTAAATATATCAATTTTTTTTTTACCAAGTTGAACAAAAAAAGGAACAAAAGTATCCCCGAGATGAATACAATGAACAAAAAAGGGCAAAAAAATGTAAAAAGAAAGCCAGACAATGAACAAAAATGAGAAAATGAATCTAGGAAAATGAACAGTATAACAAAAAAGACCAAAACTGTTACCAAGATGAACATGAGAAAAAAAGCAAAATCTGACAAACTAAGTAACAAAATGAACAAAAACGGCCAAAAATATGCAAGCCACCATAAAAAACCGTGATAAAAAATATTCAAGGAAACAAACAATATTGAATAAAAAAGAAACATAAAAATGTGATAAACAAAGAAAATTAATAAAATTGAGAACAAATTGAATACAATAAGCAACAAAATTAATAAAATGTGATAAAAATATTCAAGGAAATGAACAAAATGAGCAAAAAGTTGAATAAAATAAGCAGCTAAATATAAAATTTTCAAAAAAATGAACACAAATGACAAAACACAAGCAATAAAATGAACAGAAAATTGGCAAGGGAGGTAGATCCAAATGCCTGTGTGTTTGGAGGGCACCATTCCTCACCATCTCCCCTCGTTTTTACCTCTATGATTGTTTCTGTGGATCCATTTCCTTTTTGTATGATTGTTTGACACTTAGAGCAGATTCAGGTTAAACAAGCCGAGCCTTTTGAAGTTTAATGGACACAAAGCACCTGGTTGGACTGTCAGGACCGATCAAGGACTGGCCTCGGCTTCAAAGCAGACCTCCCTGTCTGGAGGAGATTACGCACAACCGTCATCATGTGACAGTGGACATCCTGATCCTCATTCACACAGTATGTCAGCTCTGAGTCGGGTCAGGTTACATGTGTGAATGTACAACAGAATGTTTCCACTGCGTGATTGACTGGTTTATTAATAATTACCCAGATCACTGAGAACTGAATGGTCACTTTTCAAGCTGGTGTACACTGACTCTTATGATGTGATACTAAAGCTACCCTTTACTGCAGGTGTTATTACTGCAATACAAACACTACTCATAATAATCTCAGTTTCAGCTACTCTATTAATGTGTCACAAATACGGCTATTGTTATTAAATGCACCGCTCTTGCACTACTACTACCACAAGTCTGTTCCAAAAAGATGGGTAAATATGTAAAATGTAAATTAGAATATGGTGATGTTGCTCATAGCCGCAGTTCGATGATCGACTTTGTGGTCGTATCATTGGACTTGCGGTCATATGTCCTGGACACTAGGGTGAAGAGAGGGGCGGAGCTGTCAACTGATCACCACCTGGTGGTGAGTTGGCTGCGATGGTGGGGGAGGATGCCGATCAGACGTATCAGACGATCCATCAGTTAGTCGAATCTCAGATTCAGGAGGAGCAGTGTGGTTTTCGTCCTGGTCATGGAACAGTGGACCAGC
>JAQQAE010007142.1:0-16088 GCA_029823295.1 Pseudamia nigra
CCCCCCCCCCCCCCCCCCCAGAATTCATTCTTCTTAATATTAGTAAAATGTGCCTTTGTTCTATTGTGACAACATGTTTAATTCATATTTTTCTGTTTTTTATAACAGTAATTTGCAAATTTAGATGCTATGTAACTTTTGGGTCTTGGCTTTACATAAATAATGATTTTGTTCTTTTTTTGTTGTTTTTCTCAATTATTTTGCTAATTTCCTAGATTATTTTGTTATTTTATTCATTTT
Organism: Pseudamia nigra; assembly: GCA_029823295.1. Lineage (NCBI taxonomy): Eukaryota > Metazoa > Chordata > Actinopteri > Kurtiformes > Apogonidae > Pseudamia > Pseudamia nigra. Next base: position 241 of record JAQQAE010007142.1, read on the forward strand.
CTCAATTATCATGTTCATTTGTTGTTCATAGTGTTGTTTATTTAATTCATTTTCTTCATTTTCTTCATTATTCTGTACATGTTTGGTAATTTCCTTGCTGATTTTGTTCATTTAACTCATTTTCTTGGTGACTTTGCGCACTTTTGCTCACTTTATTGCTGATTTTCTTCATTTCTGCTCATATTCTTGATAATTTTATAAATTTTTGCTTGTTTCTTTCTGATTTTGTTCATTTTTGCTCATTTTTTGCTGACATTGTTATTTTTTTTACCCATTTCATTGTGATTTTGTTGGTCTTTCCTTGTATTCTTTCTAATTTTTCCATTTTTGCACATTTTCTTGCTGACTTTGCTCATTTGTGCATTTTTTCTTGCTACCGTTATTTATTTTGCTCATTTTCTTGCTGATTCTGTTTTTTTTCTGCTCATTTTCTTACTGATTTTGTTCATTTTTGCTCATTTTCTTAGTTTTTTTGTTAGAAATGTATGCTGAAAAGGTTCATGCACTAACAATCCAATTTGAACCAAGAAAGTACTTGGCATTCCAAATCTTACATATCTAACAACATTGCTTGAAACTCTTTTTAATGGGAGTCTGAGAGAATATTTGGACCATAACTAAAAATGTGAATAAATGTAATCATGATGAGACACAATAAAAAAGAAAACTGTGCATAAATATATTTTAAAAAATATATTTAAATAAATGGGAGGAAAAAATAGGCATGGACATTAAATTCCATACTATAGAGGAACAATAAACATATATTTTCATGCAGTGTTCCATACAAAAATTTGAAATTATATTCTGCTGCACCCTACATCTGAGGTACAGAGGGTTGTAATGAGATTTGCCCCTTCTGTATTCTTCTCCACGTCTTCTGAGCAATATCTTCCCAAATTTGTTTACAAATATTATTTATACATGCCATAAAAAGCATCTTAGTGGGAAATTAGACGCTGCTAAATCCTTAAAACCATTTGCCGCTTTCATTTATCCACTCTTTACACTTTTGGCAATGCGTGTATTTCAGAACCGCTTCATACACAGAGAGCTATTAATTGAGTGAATGAGGCCTATTCTTTCTCTCAGCCTCCTCTGCACAGCTAGTCAGACAGAGCTGAGGGCCCTGCCGAAGTGCAGAGACTGAAAAAAATTAGAGCCTGCTGGATAGATGAGCTTTGGGCTGCTGACCGCTGCCTTTTCTAGGCCAGTTAGCCAGGGGAGAGCTCATTAAGCTTAGCTGGAGGTGGAGTCGGTCTGCCTTGTTAGGATGTGTATGAGTGTGCCTATTGTTCCTAAGATGCCGTTCTTGTGCATGTTTGAAAATTTCATCCACAGTTGTGTGTTTGCGAGCTCACGTTTATGTGTATTTGAGTAAGTGAATGCATCTGTGTTATGCGTACTGAGATGAACGATATTACATGAGACACACAGTGAGGGAATGAAGTTGCGAAGAGAAATGCTGCTTATTAGGCCACCACTGACTATGTGTGTGATTCATGGAGAGTGAGAGAGAGAGGCAAAGACATAAATAGAGAGTGAGGCAAGAAGAGAAAAAGGAGATGGATCGAGCAGTGAACTAGGGCGGCCCAGGATCAGGCAGCTTGCAGGATGGCTGTCTGCTGTCCTGAGGGAAAGGGCTTGCTTGTTATTTTAAGGAGGGTGACTCTGGCGCTCACCTCGCATGGAAAAAATAGGGACATACTAACACATACAGAACAATACACCTACACAAGTTGTCTCTGTGCAAATGAAGCTGACAGCACATGGCATACCAGCTAACGAAGTGCCTTAGAGGCCTATCTGTCCCAGGTAATGGGCGAGCTCAGCAGTGCCCTGCGTATGCTCACCTCATCACATCACACTGCGGGTACACAGCAGCCATGGGAACGTGTCTGTGCCCATGTCCCTTTTTGCAGATGTATGAACGATGCGTGTGATGTGTCGGCAAGTAAAAATATGCAAAAGTGATCATGTGAGTAGCCCCTCTGTGCCCATGATGACATGTGTGCCCCTGTTTGTGTGGCACAGTCATGCCTGTGCAGATTTGCGACTTAGCGTCTGTGACATTTGACATACTACAGTGCCTGCAGTGCTCGCAGTGTAGCACTGGGGCTGCTCTCTGCAGGCATGGAAGCACAACTTGGCTTGCACTCGTCGCATTGCATCTCGTCACGTTGTAACTCATTTCATCCCATCACATTTCCTCCCTTATTCCTCTGTTCTCTTCCCTTTTTATGTTTTTCTCTCATCTTCAGCGTGTTTTTTTTCTCTGTCCAGGTATTGCTCTTGCACACTTTCTTTAAAAAGCTTGTTTCCATCTAATGCCTCTGCTGACATTTTCTCATTTTCCCTCTTTATTCCTTTTCATCTGAGCCTTTGCCTCTTTCTTTTTCCTCCCATCTCATTTCCTCTCAGTTTTTCTTGTTACATTCCCTCCTCTGTCACATCTCATTCTCTCCACCTTTTTTTGTACAACTTTTTCTCATTTTCATTTAATTTCCTTTCCCTCTTCTCTGTCACCCTGCAAATTCTACCCCTCTCCTTTTGTGTTGCGTTTCGTTCCTTCATTTCTACTTTTTGCTCCTTCCTCTTTTCTCCATGTTCAGCTCACACCAGGCCAATTAGCTTGTCCACTTCGGTTGGCTCCGTAATGCCTAGCAGGTGAGCCTGGGTTGTATTAAGCAGGAGTGTGTGTGTTTGTGTGTGCACGCTGGTTTGTTTACAAAGTAAGCCATCGAAGGGTCAGTTTATGACTCCTAGTGTGTCTGTGTGCATTCAGTCGCTTCTGCACCCACATGCTCAGACACACACATGTACACGCTGACAAGCAGACACAAACAGGCACATAAACACATCTGCTCAACGAGATGGCCCAACGTGCACGCCTCCTCGGCCAACAGATAAACAAGTGCGCTCACATCTCTCGTTAAGAAACCATGGCAACCGTCTCTCCCTCCCTCTCTCTCTCTCTCTCTCTCTCTTTTCCTCTCTCCCTCTCTCTCTCTGACTGAGCTGCCTGGTTGGCTGGCTGTCCTGGAGGCAAGACAATAGCAGGTTTCAAGGCCAATGTCACTTTTTGCCTCCTTCCCTCCCCTCCCTCGCTTGCCAAACAAGGAAAGCAAGGAGGAAAAACATCTTCCTGTATTGATAAATGTGATGTCACAGGTGGGGCAGCAGCCATGCAGAGATGCAGGGGGAGAAAAAAAACAAAAAACAACGCTGAATTCAGTGGGATTTTGCAGTCCCCCTTCCACCTCTCCCTCCTTCACTCCACGCCTCCATCTCTTCCTCTTTTTGTATAATGTGGCCAATTGCCTTCTTCTTTTTGTAGGGCGCAAGAGGAAAAGGGGATTTCATGCAGCCTAACTAAGCCCCTAATCCTCTGTTTCATGCCGTTCACTCTGTCTCTTTCTGTTTATATACATATTCTGTTTCCCCTTCTCACTCCTTTATGGGTGAAAATGGAGGAAACAGGGCTGAGTACTGGCAAGAGTCTGGCAATATGACACCATGATGACAAAATTTAGCTATTGTCACTAATTGCAATCCTTTACATGTCCTTAAGTAGTTTGTTTTCAAATGAATGCATTACTGAGAGTAGTTATTTTGTAGAATACTTTTTACTCTTAGTTACCGGTACATTTGTGATGAAAAAAAGTCCTTACTCAGTTACATGTGGCCACAGCTCAATGAGATGGAGAAGAGAAACAAGAGAATACCCAAAAATGAACAATATTAACAAAATGAGCTGCCTTTTGATCATGTGACCTGTGATAAAGCAAGTGGTATAGATGATTTTTATAATTGCATGTTTTACAAAGTGACATTTTTGGTCTTAAACGCAAAAAAGAAAGGAGACAAAACAAAGCAGTGACAAATCTACAACCTTTGCCACACTGAGATAATAGAAAAGAAACCTACTTACTTAATGTATTCATAAAGAAATTACCTATTATGTCAACAAACCGTCTTCAAAATGTTAAAAATGTGAAAAATGAATGACTATTTGATACATACACATAGATATGATGCAACCCGAAGTAGATTTAACTTAGATTTTACTAAGTGGGAAATGATATTAATGTGTATATTATCCTAAACTGATTCTTAATGTCACTAAATGTAGCTTTTAATGCAAATAGTCTGCTTAAGTCAGTACTACCAATAAACCCTGTTATGATGATGATGTGTTATGTAATTTTTGAATAACTTTCGCTTGGCCATTTATAATTATTACTAAATTTCACATAGAAGTATAAATGGTATCATACAATACATGAAGTAAAGAACAAAATGGAAAGACAAGTTGCTAAAAAATTGCACTTTAGTCCCAGACCCGAGTGAACGTAGTTATTTAAGTTCCACCCCTGTCATGCTGAAGAAATGCTTCTAAAAGGAGATGTGAAAGGGTCCTTTGGCGCAATGCTCCATCAGTGTCTCTCTGTCTCCCATGTCTTTCTCACCTGCGCTGAATGACGGCAAAAGCCTCAGACAATCATTTTGTCCTGAATGTGTGTGAGAAGGCATGAGAGACAGGGAGAGCTGTCAGCCACTCAGCCTAACCATCTAATAGGTTGCCATACTGAACTGACATTTGAAGGCTACAGGAGCATTAGTCCCGAAATGAAAAGGATAGATGAGAGAGTGGGGGAGAGGGAGCCGGGTTGTGTGCGTGGGGGTGGGGGTGGTATTGGATATGCAGCAAGCGTGCTGTGGAGTCGGCAGCCCTTATCAATGCATCTGTCTATCCATCCGCACCGCGCAGGCCTCATCTCCTCTATGATCTCCACCCACCCCAATCCTCCGCCTCCTCGCGCCATCCCTCACCCTCTCTCTCTCTCCCTCTATCTCGTCTAGAGAGAAGGGAAGGACAGAGATGAAAGCAGCAAGAAATACAGTCGGGGGCGAGCCAGAGAGGGCTGAGTGAGCGCATAAGACAGGGGAGGAGGGTGAGCGGAACAGAGCAAAGGGATAAGAGCCAAGGACACAGAGCAAGAGAATCTTAGATGTTTAATTTACAGTCTTTGCGGCTGCAGACAGATGCGGTGATTGGAGGACCGACAAATAGGCGCACAGAGATAAACACGCAGCGAGATGGACATGTAGACAGCCAGATACATGAACAAACATGCAGACAGACCACCACGCAGACAGGCAGACGGACAGAAAAGAGGCAGGACATGTCACGTTATTCACACTGACAGCAGCAATCTCACAGTCACCACAGTTTACTCACAATCGTGAGCAAGGACTGATGCAGAAATGACTTCAAGTTGTGATACCACTGACAGCCGCTGGGGTGACCTCCATTTGGCCCCAGTATGCCCTGGCTCTATTAGAATTACACTCAACTTCTCTCTAAAAATACCAAGTGAATACATTTCTGTCATGAGTCAACGTGGTTTTAAATGTTTGATTTGTATCCTGTAATAAATGATTTGGTGTTCTACTGTATCTTTCATGTTTTTCTTCCATTTATAATGTAGATATTATGGCCAGTCTTGTAAAAGTCTCCCATGCTTTGATTGACAAGTCTGTATTGACAGCTTCTGTGGTTCCTGCCTGCAGAGTCGGATTATCATAGTATCTATTTTTTTTAATAAAGGCAATGGTTGATGAAGTTTTGCTTAGTTTTACTAAGCAAGCATTCAGCATTAGTTTACCTATAAGCCCCCTGACCCATTGTGCTCCCACAGCTCCACCTCTTAGGGGCCAAAATTCTGCTCTTCAGCTCCAAATGGAAACCAGCAAGTCCCAAACTGATTGGCTTCAAAATTGTGTTTGGTTACCAATGGGTGACATCACAGTTGTTCTGCAGTCTATGCCTGAAATTTATCTTTTGTCATTTGTCAATCCTTTTAGCGCCTTCTGACACATTTTCATGTCCTGCGAACCAGCAGACCAGACATAATTTCCCACACTGACAGAGTCACAACATGGGTAGAATATTCTCTGCCTGTCCGTCTGCCTGTGCTCAAACAAATACAGGTTGACCTTGGGACTAGTACCTGTGCCTATGTTTTTGGAGACAAAAACATAGGCACAGGGTTAAAAAAATTCAAAATCAGTTTGAGCATATAATAACTTTATAGCCCCCTGCCCGAATGAAGTTGGGGGAGTATATAGTGGAGCGTTCCATTTGCCATCCGTACATACTGTATGTATCATTCTGCTCTGTCTCTCTGAAGTCCATGGATGTAAACAAACCAAACTTGGCAGATGGGTACTTTAGACAGTTGGAAGGGTGACTATGGCAACCACCATTTCATTTGCATATTCATTAGGTCACAGCATTAATAAATAATAAAAACTATTTTGACCCATAACACCAAAACTACTATAGTTAGAGGCACCAAATTTTAACATGTGATGGAGTAGACTCTAGGACACCTCCAACTCATAAAATGACCTTGACCTTGACTTTGACCTTGAAGATCAGTGAGGTCTGAATTTATTGCACTTTGACTTACATACATTTCTGGCTACAGTATGTATGTTAAAAATTCCATATATCCCTGGGTGACTGACTATGCTAAATGAACTATGCTGTGACCTTAAAGGGAAAAGGTCAAGGTCATATGGTCATACCACAGAGCATTCAGCTCTGTATCTCCAAAGTATCTGAACCCAAACTAATCAAACTTGGCATATAGGTAGTCAGTGTAGGGGGAAGGATTACTATGGCAACCACCACATAATATGCACATTAATTAGGTCACAGCACTAACCTAAAGTACCAAAACGACCATATCTAGAGGGATTAATTTTAAGATAAAATATTTATTTACTAAGAAATAAAAGTTGATACTTTACCTGCTACAGAGGAAAAGTATAAATGAATCAGTAAAGACAAGAAATAATTGAACAGCTGAATTGCTTAAATAGTTGAATTTAATTAGTTTTTGCTTCAGTTACTTAGAATTAATTTATGTTCACACTGCATGACATTGACAATCATGCAAAACATACAACTACGCACCTCATTTCATCTTAGTTAATCCTCATGGTTGCTTGATAAATAAATAAATATTTCCTCTCCCACACAGAACCATGTACTGCATATATATGTATGTAGTTTAAACTCAGAGGACAAAACCAATTTAAACTCAGAGGATATCATGATGATGCTGAAGATATAAAAAGGGTAGAATAAAAGTGAATGGTCATTGCCACACGTAGCTGCCTGGTGTTATTGATCCTCAGCACAATGATTTTTGTGTACTTGTGTGTTGGCTGTGTAGAGCTACTGCCACTTGCTGTAATTAATTCATCAATAATTGTCTCAGGATGTGTCTATACAGGCCTTCATACAAACTCTGATTTCCTTTTTTGCACCTGCACGGGGCTATAAAAATCAGTCTTATTGCCTGTCTCACACATGCAGTATGTACAAAAATCGGTACACAGTATGGGCAGTAGGCTCACTGTGATAATGACTTTGTAAGGATACATGTGTGCATATGTCCGTTGTGTTTGAATATTGGGGAGACATTTTTAGTCGAGAATCCCTGTATCTTCTGGGAACATTTTCTATGTTCTGGTGAATTGTTGATGTCAGTTTGTGCCTTTTCTGCACATGGTTATGGAAGAAACAAAAAATCCCACAGAATAATAAACGTTAGGAGAAAAAATAACAAAATAGGCAACAAAATGAGCAAAAATGAACAAAAATGATCAAGAAATTGAACAGAAATTAACAAGAGAATAGAGAAAATTGCCAAAAATGACTAAAGAAAGTCCACAGAAAAGAATAAAAAGGTAACCAAATAATTGAGAAAATTAGTAAAGTTGAGGAAAATGAGCAACAAGATGAGCACAAATAAACAAAAGGGACCAAAAATTCATGAAGTAGCTAGAGGAATGAACACAAATTAACAAACTAATCAATGAAATGAACAAAGTAATGAAGCAAATCAGCAAAAATGAATAAAATGATGCCACAAATTAGCAAAAAATGAATAAAGGATGCAACAAAATGGGCAAAATGAACAAATGATCTAGAAATTGAACAAAGGTTAACAAAAAATTCATAATAATCAAGAAAATTGCTAAAAATGACAAAAATGGTCCACAAAGTCACAAGAAATGAGCGAACTTGAACCAAATAATTAAGAAAAATAGTAAAAATGAGGAAAATGAGCAACAAAGTGAGCACAAATTAACAAATGATCAAGAAAATAAACAATGTATTCCCCAAAACGAAACGAAATTAACAAAAATAAGAAAGAAAATCAATGAAAATAAAAAAATAACCCACAAAATGCAAAGAAATGAAGAATACAATTCATAAATCAAGTGAACAAAAACACAACAAAAATCAACAAAACAAACAGAAAAGGAACAAAGTGCACAAAATAGGGTCAAATGCACCTTTTACTAGTACCGTATTAAGCTGTACATTTGTTGTGCTGTTAGTCTGTGTGCGAATACATATGTGCCCAGTGGCTTGGTGCATGTTTATAAGGGACTGCAGAAGTTCGTGTCTGCATATGTCTGTGTGTGCGTATACTCCCATCCAAATCAGTGAGAGTGTGTGTGGGGAGGTGATAAGCACCTGAGCCCCGAGGCAGCCTTCAGATTTCCCTTCACGTCCTCAGTGAAATCAGCCCAATCACTGCACTGTCATCTGCCTGCCACCAGAGAGAGGCCTGCGCCGCATACTGACAAGCTCATTTGCCTAGCGGTGCGAGTGCACACACATTCGTACACATGTACTACATGTCCGTGCACACATGCTCAAGCACTTCCTCTCTCACGCAAACCCACTAGGCTTTCCACTTTCTCCCAAAATTGAGTTCAAACACAGCCACTATAGGAGACATTTGTTGAATTTATTTTTTTTTTGTAGCTGGAGAGAGAAAATGTTTCCTTTTTGATTCATTCCCAAATTGAAGTGCCATTGTTTATTAGGTGCAAGGTGCATGGCTGCCAGAAGAACACTTTAACCTCAACCAAATCATCAAATTGTTTATTATTGTTCAGTTAAAGGCTTGGCTTCCATTAATAATTTACCTTTTGAGGGAGGAAGAGAATGATTTGCTTTGATTCTGGCTTCAACGCAATATGGAGAGAGAGTATTTTTTAAATTATATCAAAGTAAAATCCCATCACTGACCAAAACAACATCTACTAATCCAGGGGTCTGCAACTTGTGGCTCTAGGGCCATATCTGGCTCTTTGGCCCCTCTCCAGTGGCTCCTGTGGCTTTGTCCATTTGGTGGAAGTAACACATTGCAAAAAATCAAAATGAACAAAATAAGCACTAAATTAACAAAAAGAAGAAAAATGAAGTAAATGAACAAAAATTAAGACAAAGCTGAAGAAAATACTCCACTAAATGAGCAAAACAATCAACTATAAGCAAGATTAAACACCAGAATAAATAAAATTAACACAACAATTAAAAAAAGATTAACAATACTCATTCATTCATTCTCTACCCCTTAATCTTTTCAAGGGTCGGGGAGGTGCTATCCCAGCTGACTCAGGGCGAAGGAGGGTACACCGTGGATGAGTCGCAGGGCTGCCATAGAGAGACACTCAACCATTCACACTCACATTCATACCTATGGGCAATTTAAAATGACCAATTAACCTAAACCTTAGTGTATGTTTTTGGTTATGAGGGAGAGCATGCAAATTCCCTGATATTGTGTTTGAACCCAGGACATTCATGCTGTTAAGCACAAGTGCTACCCATTACACCATCATGTCGATAAATAATACAAAAACAAAATAATCATGTCAATAAACAAAAACAGGAAAATTAACAAGTGTCAGGCAAAACTGAACGAAACAATGCAGAAAATGAACGAAGTGATTGAAAAAACTGACAAGAATTCACCAAAATGACTAAAATTGTAAATGAACTGAATGAAAAATAAAGAGACTAGACTAGAGACAGACTAGTTCATTTAATAAGAAACTTACTTATAAGCAAAATAAACAACAAAAACTCACACAACCTGAACAAATGTTTTAAAAAACATAAAAATAATCAGGAAAATAAACAAAATTTCACTAAACATAAATAAAATAACAAAAAGTTTTAAAAAAATCTGCAAAATGAGTAAATAATTCAACATGATAAACTAATTAAATAAAATGAAGAAAAAAGTACATCATATGTCATGTGGTTCATAAAAGATTTAGATATTTTTACGGCTCTCGACACATATTTTGTTGTGTTTCCATCCAAAAACGCCTCCTTGTGTTGTAAAGGTGGCAGACCCCTGTACTAGTCTAACCACCAACCACTCACATGCTCTGGCTGAAATGCTTTGACAAAAGTAAACACTGATGCTGAGCCAGCCTCTACACACACTCACGTACAGACACAGAGATTGGTGTGACATTGTTGTGACCTAAAAATGTCCCCAAAGCAACGTACAGGGAGAGAGACAGTGGCACAGAGGGAGGGGAGCGCATTAGCGACACACAGCCGTGTTTGCTAAGGCTGAAGCAGAATGTGTGGGTTTGCATCTGGGAGACCAGCGGCGTGCTTGCGCAAGACAGGGGAAGCACGCAGAATATGTTCGATCTGCGTGTGTTTACGTTCTGTGCCTGTGTCTGTGTGAAGAAAGCAAGCAACAAATGAACAAAATAAAACAAAATAATCAACAAAATGACACAAACAATAAAACATTAACCAAATAATCAACAAAATGAACAAAAACTGAACAAAATAATCAACAAAATGACCAAAATAATCAACTAAATGAACAAAACATGAACAAAATAATCATCAAAATGAACAAAATAAGGAATAAAATGGACAAAATAATGAAAAAAATAACCAAAACAATCAACAAAATGAACAAAGTAACCAACAAAATGAAGAAAAAAAACATCAAACCATTAACACTATATTTTAAAAAAATGAAAATGTAAGCTACAAAATGAGCAAAATAACCAAAAAAAAAAAAAAAAAAAAAATCAAACAAAAAACAACAAAAAAAAAATTAACAAAATCGCACATTAGCGACAAACAGCAGTGTTTACTGTGCGGGTTTGTGTCTGACAATACAGTGCAATGCTTGTGCAAGACAGGGGAAGCATGCCGAGTGTATTAAATCTGCATGCGTTTGTGTTCTGTGCGTGTTTCGGTGCATGCGTGGCGGCAGAAGCCTCACACAGTGGCTGTTCCCCTGTCAGTGCGATTAGTGGGCCGCACAAACACGGAGTGAGGGAGGAGAGGGATGGGGAGAAAAAAGAGGGGGATGGAAAGAGATGGAATCTTCAAAGGGTATGAGGCCAGGCGATGGACATACACAGTATTTACCTATATCTTTCTCACTGATTCTCACTCAGGCATGTAATCATACAAACCCTAGGCTACACTGAGTCATCAAACATTTCTGCCACCTGCAAAGTTTCAGTCCCACTTGAGTTCGAACACTAACACACACACGTTTCACCTTGTCTCTCCTTTCCAACCCCAAAGGAAGTGCTTAGATGTGTGTGTGTGATTTCATTATACATGCAGTTGTGTGTCTGTGATGAGAGGTTTCCATGACAACGACAGCACCCGCAACCCCTGTGGGCTCATTTACATATTCAAGTGCAACAGTGTAGTTGAATTACAGCTGGAAATTGAATGGCTCAATCAATAGAGTGGTTGGAAAGGAGGAGGGAGCGTTGGGTAATGGATGGAAGGAGCGAAAGAAGGACAGAAGGAGAGCAGGAGGAGGGGGGTGACAGGAAAGGGGGGGGGTGCAGATGATGCAATGGGCCATCATTCCGTGTATATCTGTATGCATGTGTTTGTGCCCCCCTTTTATCGAAAGACCCAATTTTATTGTCCTCCAGTGGATAAGAGGGACCTAAAATGGATAGTGGATCATGTGCGTGTGGGGCCAGTGGTTGAGACGGTCATCATTCTGGCTGTCAGAGTCACAGTAATATTCAATGCCCCCAAACCCTTACACTGCCACGCTGCATGTATAAAGCCAGAGCAGGGACACACACAACAAGCATAGACAAAGACACACAAGACAAAAACTGTATAATTCATTTAAAGTACAAGAAAAGAGACACTATGGGGAACCAGTAGGTTGGAAATGAAAAGGACTGCAGATGATTCAGTGGTGCTCATTTGAATACAAAGTCAGGGACTTTACTGTATATAGCCAGGCAGTCATGCATAGAACATTTCTAGCTGCATTAGGAAATTGAAAACAAAGTTACATTAAATTGGTGTATTTGAACATAGACAGTGATTAACAAATTTATTAGACCGGCAGTATGCACAAGCTAAAACATAACTGCTGCTGTTATCCAAGAATTTTTGAATTTACTGTTTCATAAAAAAGCAGAAAAAATAGAAAAGCTTTTTTATTATTTCTGGGTTATGATGCCAGTTATTTACTTGCATTCCTGAGCAGAAAATTGACTTTTATAAATGTGATGCTGATTCATTTTAAAAGTCTAGTGTGCTGACTCAGATTTGGGTACGTTTAAAACGGCAAAAGACTGAGAACTCACTGAAAAGGAAAGGATCTGCATTAAAGCACTTGATGATGCTCAATGGTCTTTGAGACAAACAAGATAGATGGCCTAATAAATGTGTTAAGCACTTTATTTCCTCTCTTATGATGTCTTTCAGTATTGTATTTGTAATTCTGTAGCACATGAAAGGGCCTGATTCGGCCAAAATCAGCTGTATTACACATTATACTCAACCATTCAAGGTCTACTCTACAGTGTGCCATCTATCTAACCACAGCTCTAAGTGCTCTTATTGACCTTCCGCTTTTATTCACAGGAATATTCTAAAGAACATTAAGGCCTAGGTTTAAACACATGCTATCATCTCATATAGGTCGTAAAGATATCAAAGCCACCATAAGTCTACTCCTGCTCTGATTTCGAGTCATTTGGAAAAGAGGTTAAAACCAGTGATCATCATCTGCATCACATGTGCACCGGCCCAGCTCTCTTCTGCTGACCGCACAGATACACAGGGGACGCGATACCCATGGCCCACTTTCTCAAAGGCAACCTGCTTTCGTTCCTCTGCTGTATGTCCGAAGGCCAAAGCCTACCTTCGTAGCACTGAGAAAGTGGATCAATCACAATTTTATTATGATGAGTGAGTTAGGTAGGTGTCTAGAGAAGTTAAATGGCACTACATTATGCAGCACAATAACTTTTCCTAACACAAGGCGGCCACAAAAGTCTAGCAGCACAAGATGTTTGCATAAACAGAAAAGGGAAGGATGCTGACTGTGTAGATTTGGTGGAGTGTGTGCATGGCTCGGGGGGGGGGGGGGTACATTGATGTGTGCACGTTGGAAAAGCATGTGCTTTGCATATGTCTAAAATTATATTATTGTTTTATTTCTCCATGTTTTGTGCCAGTCACTCTATAAGGAAGTGAATGTGTGCATCAAGCAGCCGTCTGATTTTGGTGCAGTGGCGTAACGGAATGCCGGACTGAGGACGAGACTATTATCAGCATTTGCCACGACAATGGAGCCCCAGTGGTCACAGGGACAGAGTGCGAAGAGAGGAGGAGATGGAGGTGTAAAAGCAGGATGGGGGAGGGAGTCAAATCTGCCGGAGGAGCCAGTGATGGGGAAAATGGGTGGAGGTGTGGGGGTGGGGGGCACTAATGGCCCGAAGACACAGCTGGCTGCAGACACCCAAGGACAGAGAGACCGAAAGAGTCAGAGAGAAGGGAGAGAGGGAGAGATGGGGGAGTGACAGAGACTGTGGGGGTGTAAAAATGATATAAATAGAGGTAGAGAGAGGAGCGTCTCGTCATCGCAACAGACGAGGGAGAGGTTATTTTCTTGTCATGCCTTTTGCATCTGCTCACCCGCCATGGCAAATGTATACGCACGGCACACATAAACACACACAAACAAACACATGGATGCTGCTGCCATGCATGTCAATGAATTATCCATGGAACAATGGCAGCTCCTCACATTAATGAACATAAACGAGGGAACAAAGATAGAGGGCTGAAGCTAAAACAGCATGAAATTCTCTTCCACAGATTGCCTATTCAGGATGATAATTACCATTTGATCACAGGACCATCAATAACCCTTCAATAATTTATTTGATGATGAATATGAAAAGTTTTCCTATGACATCATGCTTTCATTTTAACCCCCAAATACCTGGATGTTGCTGACTATTTACAAACCACTCACTAATCACACCATCTTCACAACACAGCAAATTTTCCACATTAAACTCCACATCCTCTCACCTGAGCTGTTAACCTTGACGATGACATCATGCACTCTGAATACATTAACGGAGAAAAGCTATAAGTGTGTGTCTATGCACAAGCTGGTGGCTGTTTGAATGAGACAGGAATATGCACTCACGTGTCATTGCAAAAGTGAGATAGAGGGGAGGAGATGGGAAGATAAAAAAGAACAGACCCAATAATGAAGTGTAATTGGGGTGAGCGTAGAATGCTGAAAAGGGAGAAGATTGGTGTTAGACTAGCAGATGTGAGCTAAAGATGGAAAAAAAGCAGCAGCGAAAGGGAGGAAGGGAGGAGATGAGGAAGCAGGAGGATGGGAGGAGGAGGATGGAGGAGGAGGAGGAGGTGTGGTATAGGATGTTGACGGAGCAGCGGAGGGAATGATGGAAACAGTGAAACAGAGCTGAGACACACTGAGAGATATGCCTGCGTACAAGAGGAAGAGGGCAGAAAGAGGCAGAGGAAGAGAGGCAGCGTATGAAAGGTTAAAGAAAGGGGAGCTGGGGAGTGAAATATGGGTAGCGGAAAATGCGGAGAGAAACAGTGAAAAATGGAGGCATGGGGGAGAAGATAAAGAGTGGGGGTAACTCAAAGGAGGAAGAGAGGAGGGGGGAATGGATGCTGCATAAGACGGAGAATAAATGAAGATGAAGACAGGGGTGGCGAGAGGATGAAGGGAGAATATGTGGGGGCAGATGTCAGGAGAGTTTCACTAGGCAATGACAATGTAAGGTTAACTGAGCAGAATTATTATTTTTATCCGCAAATATTGGTTTCACAATCCCATGTCTGCTTCCGCATACAGTACCAGACGTGTCGGTGCGATAGCTTGATAATGGAAGCACACATTTACTTTAAATTTGACATGCTTATTGATGCTTAAAAATCTACTTTTAGCTTTTGGGATAGGTGGCTTTATTGTTTTTTAATACTGTGCTGCTGCTTGTTTTATGGAAGGACACAATAGTTTGAAATTGTCCAAACAGATTTATTTGAAACTTGCCCTACTTGTTCCAAGTAGTAGCACCCCTGATTCTATTTAATTAAAACTTGCTGCAGTTGTTGGCCACATAAAGATTTACAGTACATTCTGTCAACTTTGATTTTCAATTGGGGGTGCTAATGCTTGTAATGAAAAAAATGCCACATCTTGAAACTTGCTGAACCAGTTTACATGAAACTTTCCATGGTTGCTGACAACTAAGAAGATCTTCATCAAATCAAGTTTTGGAATATATGGTGCTATTGTTTTCGACAGGGGGTGCTACTGCTTGTTTTAAGAAAAGTTGTGTTCACTCAAGTCACGGGTGTCATGGGTATTGATCATCTAGAAACTTTTGGAATAAGTGGCACAATTTGTTTTCAATAGGGGGAGATTATGCTTTTAAAGAATACAGGTGATAACTTCCATCCATCCATCCATCCATCCATCCATCCATTTTCTTCCCCTTAATCCTCGCAGAGGTTGGGGGCACTGTTAGATCTCCAACTTACCAACTTTTAGGAGAGGTGGCACTACTGCTTTTGGTATAGGGACCACTGCTACAGTGGGGACAATAATTATTGGGAAATGTAAAAATGTGCAAGTTCACCCATTTAAAAAGATAAGAGAGGTTTG
>JAQQAE010007143.1:0-16088 GCA_029823295.1 Pseudamia nigra
GTCAGCTGGTATAGGCTCCAGCACCCCCCCCCCCCCGACCCTCACGAGGATTAAGGGGTAGAAAATGGATGGATGGATGGAACTATTTTTGAGAGTTGTAGGTGTCGTGTAGTTAATTGACCTTTTAGGCACAGCAAATTGTACTCTAGTGTACTAGTTTATGTAGCAGCAGTGAAAGTCAAAACAGAAGATCATATACAGTAAGCTGTAGTTCAATGTTGCTCTGCCCACCCTTTGTTTACTCTACCTTGTCTGAACTCTTCCTGTATCAACAGTGAAGCCTTTTAAGTGTGCTGTGACATGTCCTGAAGTCCTTGTTTAGCACCTCTCCCTCCATGTTCGTGGTGTGAACTGATACATAGTGTCACTTCACGTCAGAGACATTATGGGAAGAGAGACGGTTGAGGTCTACATAAGCCAAAAAACGGCTGCACAGAATAGCCCTGAGAGAGCAGGAGGCATGCTGGGGAGACAGAAATGAAAGAAATAAAGGAAGCTGACGAGGGGAGTGGAAAAGAGAAAGGGCTTTAATCGGAGCTTGTCAATTTTCTTCAGTTTAGCTCAGGAGGAAGCTATTTTCTTGAAATTAAATGGTGAGATCAATAAAGCTTTCCAGCCATTTATTAGTATATAGTGACATCAACTGCTGCTGCATTCATTGTCACACAGAAAAACCTAAAGGCAACAGTATTTAGATAGACGTCAGCCGTATCATCACTTGTCAGTGAATTATGCATTTAAAGAGTGGGGCAAAAGGGCAAAAGTTCAGTACTGAAATGCTTTGATTGAGGCCTTTGAACTCAAGCAGGAAAGACACCAGTTTGCTTGTGCATGTAATCATAGCCAGAGGATATACAGAACTCTGCTTCTATCATCTGCAGGTCATTCAACTGCTGCACCATATCTAATGTAATCACCCCTGTGATCTAACCCTCTAAAAGTTTTAGCCAAAATAAATACATAGGCGTGTTAAAGATACGGTGCAAAAGAAGGTGAGAAAGAGTCACCCAAGTAAGGTTCATCCCGGGTGGACCTCAAGAGTTCCTCCAGCTGGTCTGGATCGCCTAAGGTGATCTGTGCTTTATGATACAAGATCTTTTTGATCATTACAAGTTGCTATACTCAACTCATTAGCACAGGTCATGCCTTTAGCTTTGAGTTTTCATCATGTTACCCAACTTAAATAGCATAAAATAGAATCTTGACTTGGAGCTACTTTTTCATATGTGCTTACACTTAAAATAATGTGTTAGGTTGTATGGTGTATATTTCAAGTATAGTAGTGCAGGTGCATATGTGGATCTCAGGGGCTTAAATGCATCTTCCTTTCAATACACCAAGTCAACATCTGGAATGTAGCAGGTTGCGCAGAGATCCATGTTAGTATTCCCCAAACTCCTAAACACTCCAGATCAAGGGCCAAATACACCTCTGTTTCTATTCCAGAAAATCTATTGCACCGATTCATCAAGTCTGATTGGTTAACACTTGGACTCTCAAAATGGAACTCTTCATAATTTAGAAGCTCTTCTAAATGCAGTTGGCTGGGCTACATCTAAATGTTTAAAAGTCAAGTGAAGGAAGGAGGCAGTTGGACCTGAAGTTATGTCCTCCAAGGGAACTTTACAAAGATCTTCTCACAGATTTATAGCCACTTACCTAGGAGCCTGAGTCGATATTCATAAACATGGCTTCAAACAAAGCCCCCCATCCACTATCCCTGCTTGTAAATAAATACAGATATGCCTGTTTTACAGACAGCAGCAATCTAAAATATTACCACCAGCATAATTTTACCACACACATTAATATTTTATGGCACATTGTATTTTACCGCATTGAATCTTAAACTTTCATGGCCGGCCCCAAGGATTTTATTCCTTAGGACTCTGTATCATTATATATAGGTGCAGCAGTCCAGTGTATTGCTCTTCGCACTTCATAGATAATAATTTACTAAACAATCAATACAGTCAACAGCATTATCCTGTTTGCCTCACTGAAGGTACAGTATGACGACTTCAAAAGTTGATTTTGGAGTTAACATTTTTTTTCATCCTGGGATTTTTGCAAGACTGAAATTTTCATGAGTCTCTAAATCTTTTAAACTTACCATGGTTGCAGCAATTATCAAATCTAAATCAAATATAAATCCATGCTTAAGTGTTTTTCTTTTTTGTCTGAACAAGTAAAAGCCAACCTGTACAGTATGTGCCTCATTATAATGGCAATAAACGCTAACATCTGCATGTGTGTGTTTGCATCTGTGCCTGTGTAGTTCTGTGTGACCGTGATTTAAGTGGTTACAGTGTCAAAACAAGTCTAATGAGCTGGTGCAATAATTATCAGTCATTTTGCTCTCACTTAAGCTAATTGAGGCTTTATATTAGAGTTAATACCACTGCCTCTGTGCACTGTTTTACTATTAGTAAAATGTTTGGCCAGAAATAATACGGCCAATAATTTAGATTTTTAATTTGTGCTTGTCAGTGTTTTAATATCTCCCTATCAACCATACTTATGAGGTTTATTAAGCCTCTGCAGATGGAGGTCACTGATCAACTCCTGCTCTGCATATTTTTTCTAATGCTACAACTACTGTATAGAATTTTGTCCAAAAGCACCAGTTGTTGTCCCAATATAATTTGATGCTTTTTGCCTGCCCTGCCCTGTCTGGATTTTTTATTATTTAGCTTTGATATTACTGCAGCTTACTGTATGTTATACAAAAGCACATCATATGCTGTAGAAGTTATATTAAAGAATTTCCCTCCTCTGAGATTATTTTGCACTTTTTTTCCCTTACTTGTCGATCATGTTTCCTCCTCTCTTCTTCACTTCTCACTTTACTTCATGTATTTGAAGCGCTTTGTCAAAATTCCTGTCTCATCCAGGTGAGCAGGAGCTGATCCCCAGGCCCTTTGCTCTTGTCAGGAATCTCCCAGGCTATCGGACTCTCCTGGGGCCCCGTTTCACACACCAAATTGATGTCTCCGACTGGAAATGACACTTTCAGCAGGATTTGGCATTCCAAACCACCTCAAACCCATGTGATCTCACCCATTCACTCTCGGAGGGATTGCCTTGAAATGTACCGTAGCTTCAAAAGACAGTGAACATAGCAATGAAAAGCTGATACATATACACTATCAGGAAAAAAAGGAAATGATATTCTAAAATGCTGGCAATGTAGAACAGTATTTTTTTTGTTGAAGAAAGACCAACAGTTCCATGAATAAGTAGGTAGATATTGTCGAGGGGGATATATTGGAGGGTGAAAGGAAGCAAAAAAATCAATAACTACATGAATTTTCATGTGTAGGTGCTTGTTCTCTATTTGCTTTATCTTGTTATTTCCTGTCAATCCATGAAAACAGGCACAGATGGTTTAATTAATACCACACATGTCATGTCTTTTTATTGTTTTCTAATGCTTTGCTTGAGGAGGGCAGAGTGACCATGTTGCTTTGTTTAGGGACTAGTTATGATATGATTTAACACTGGAGTAGAGGGAAAGGAAAAAAGGTGTGACCAAGAATCCCTCCCTTGACTTATTTTCATCCCCAACTCTTTTTGGGGCTGCACGTTTCTCCTGGGGGGCTCTACACACTAGCATAATGGGTAAGGGCAAGGGTGTGAAAGAAGCACCTTAAGGCTCCTCATTCAACTCTCCCAATCTCTCCTGTGCACACTCTTGAGCTGTGAAGGCCCTTTTTCTTTGCCCTGCTAGCATGGGAGCCCTGTAATAGGCTCTAATTGATAGGGAGGTGTTGGGGTCTTTCTGTATGGGCTGAAACGATGAGAGAAAGAAGGAGAGAGAGAGAGGATTACATGTGGGCATGTGGGGTGGAGTGGGGGAGGAGAAGAGGCTGTGGAACGGCCTCGGCCCCGTTCGTAATGAGTCATTAATTTCCTAGTGGTTTTGTGGCGGTTTGCTCATTACTGGTCTGCAGAGGAGCAGGAACAAAGCTCTGGGTAGGTAGGAGGTGAGCTTAAATAGTTGAGGCTCAACACTTCCCAACAAAAGGAGGAAGAGAACATTGAATGGCACTTGGAACAGATGCAGTAAAAAGTGGCAGATGCAAATTGCCGGAGAGCAAGTCTTCCTTCAAGCACTTTTCTCTTTTTATTTTGTCAGACTGCAGCCTGAGAGTCTAATTAGTTAGTGAGGTGTTTCACTTCTGATAGGGCTGTGTCTCGTTATTGTCACAAAGAGGATTTGTAGAAATGGGAGGAAACGCATATGTTCCATGGTCCCCCAGTGGAACCTTACTCACTGCAATAATTTAATTGATTTTATTATTTATTTTACCCTATAGAAACTGAAAGATGTGCAATATTTTTAAGCTTTGAAATGCACTAGCATGTAGTTTAAATTTGATGAAGCACTGAAAAGATGATGCCCACAGGTAATTAATTACATTTTTAATCATGTTTGTTCTCTTTTCCCCACAGGCACAATGACTGTGGACAAATTGGCAGTGGTTCTAATGAAAATGTGCCCGTTCCTCACTTTCTGGAGTGTGTGGACCATGTGTCGAAGGTCACCTGTGGGGCAAACCACAATCTTGCACTGACAGGTACAGCAACACATTGTTCAGACCCACGTTGCTACTCAAAATTCAGCAAACATATGCTCCAACATGCAGCAAATAGGTCCCCTTGACCCATTAAGTCTTATCCTCTACATTTTTCAGCAATTTCACAATCTTACATTAGCTGGACGGTTTTGTTAAGAGAGCTGATGTCACTTTTCATGAGCTGTCATCGTGCTCTTCAAAGTTCACCTATTTTGCTCCATTTTATGTGAATCTCAGAGCCCTGAAGCCCTCGATCAGCACATCACCTGAGAGAGAGAGAGAGAGAGAGAGAGAGAGACAGGGAGAAGGATAGTGAGAGAAAGAATACGGCCCTGGCTCCTGATCCATAGCAGTCATTGCCTGTTACATACATTTCAGAATTCATTCAGGCTATGAAGATAATCGAGGTAGTCGACAGTTTCCCCTGCAGCCCAATGGATTTATGATAGCACTGTCAAGAAAATGAGGCGAAATGACACAGTAGCTGACTTTAGCTGCAAATAATGTGATAGGCCGTACAGTGGTGCAGCAGCAGCTGCTGTCATTGCAGGTAATAGGCTATAAAGAAGCCTGATAGCAATACCTGTCATTTCTTAATGGCTGACTTCACTGAAGAGCTTTTGTGGCCTTTAACATGAAGATAATAGAAGATACAACAAATTTTACAGCTTTTGCATTGCATCCATAATTTATCACCGGAGGCCTCATGCAGCAGAAGCAGCACAACAAGGACAACATGCTCCTAGAGGTGTGTTGCAAAAAGATGCAAGGTGAGTGGCATAGGGTTAGAGGCCTCTACTATGCTTAGAGATGAGTGAAAAAAAAGCATTGGGTGAAAAGCAACTAACATCAGTTAGCACTAATATATACATATTATAAAACATGAAAATGCTTTAACACATACCTTTTGTGTTTTGGAAATGTTGGCCCAAAAATGTTTTCTACTTAAAATTAGGTTTGCACTCTATTGCAACATATTACTGAAACATCTTCATGGTGATGTGTGCTTGTGCAGTACTGTATTCACAAAGCAGGGTGTTCAATGTCAAGAAAGGCAGGAAAACTCAAGTGCGCGTAAAGCTGTTTAATACAAGATGAAATCTCCAAATTCTCACAACTAAATAATTTACAAATGAAATTTGGTTGATAGAACATTTAAGAGTTTTTGGATACAAAGTTTGTTGATATTGAGTAATAAGCAGGATCTGCAAACCAAAGATGACAATAAAGTTTGAAAATATGCCTTATGGCTAATTGAGAAAAAAACACCAGAGAACAAGATTTAGTTGCAAAATGACCAATAGCGATAGGTGATATTTTAGCTATGAGGACAGTAATCTCACTGTTCACTGGCTTTGTGGCTGTGTTAGACCCAGTTTAACCAGTTTGAGAATAAAGTTATTCAAATGTCATTTTTTTATAAGGACTTATTTGTCGAAACTATAAAATTCAATTCAATTGTATTTGTATAACGCCAATCATAATGCAAGATTATCTTTAGGTCCTTTCAAGGCCACAAGCTCAGGACTACATGGAGAGCAAACCCAACAGAACCTCCAAGAGCAAGCCTAAAATCACACTAATTATTCTCGAACCATTACTTCAAATAGCTATTCAAATAATCTGGGGAATAGTTTTTATATTGAATTATTTAGTGCAGAGAAAAAGAATATTGCATTGCCAGTTTTTCAAATAAAATGTGTCTCTAGGCAAGGCAAGTTTATGTGTTTAGCACTAATCATACACAGGACAACTCAGTGTGCTTTATAAAAGGCATAGAAATACATTAAGAAAATCACAGAATAAAAGAAAGACATTAATTTGATTGAAAACATACAATATAATAAATAAACAAAAAATACATTAATCAAACCCATCCATACATACATACATACATTAAAATTCACAGAAATTAAAATGGAATTTTAAAAAATAAAATTCTCAGAATGTTTAAGAGAAAGCTACAGTAAACAATGTTTTCAGGCCTGATTTAAATGAGTTGACAGTTTGTGCAGACCTCAGGTATTCAGGAAGTTTATTTCACCGGTGAGGAGCGGGATAACTAAATGCTGCTTCACTTTGTCTGGTTCTGCTTCTGGGAACACACAGTAAACCTGTCCCTGATGACCTCAGGGGTCTGGATGCTTCACAGGGAACTAATAAGTCTAGGATGTATTTCAGTCCAAGGCCATTCAGTGCTTTGTGGACCAGGAGTAAGATTTTAAACTCCATCCCTTGATTCACAGGAAGCTAGTGTAGTGATTTTAGGACTGGTGTGTTGTGGTCCAGTTTCCTGTTATTAGTCAGGACTCTGGCAGCAGCATTCTGGATCAGCTGCAGCTGTCTGATTGATTTTTTGTTAAGACCTGTGAAGACCTCATTACGGTACTCTAACTTGCTGAAAATGAATGCATGAACAAGTTTTTTCTGTGTCTTGTTTGGACAGAAAACCCTTGATTCTAGCAATGTTCTTCAGGTGGTAATAGGCACACTTAGTAATAGTTTTTAAGTGGGTGTTAAAATTCAGGTCTGAGTCAATAATTACACCAAGATTTCTGGCTTGATTTGTAGGGTTCAATGACATGGAGTCAAGGTGAGCACTGACCTTCGACCTTTCATTTTTGGGGCCGAAAACAATCATGTCTGTCTTGTCTGCTTTGAGCTGGAGAAAATTCTGACACATCCACGTAGTGATTTGATGATTACACGTACTTAGTGAGAATAAGGGACTGTAATCATGTGAGGACACTGAAATATAAAGTTGTGTGTCATCTGCATAGGTGTGGTAAGAAATTTTGAAATGCTCTATGATCTAAGTCAAGGGCAGCATGTAGATGTTGAACAAAAGCAGTCCAAGAATAGACCCTTGGGGAACCCCACATGTCATCTCTGTTCTCTCAGACTCAAAATTACCAACTGAGACAAAGTAGTCCCTACCTTCTAAGTATGATTTGAACCAATTTAACACAGCGGCAGTAAATCCCACCCACTTGTCAAGCAGTATGTTGTGGTCAACTGTATCAAATGTGGCACTGAAGTCCAGTAATACCAAGATAGAGGTTCTGGATGCATCATTATTCAGATGTATGTCATTTAAGACTTAAGTGCAGTCTCAGTGCTGTGGTGTGCTTGAAATCCAGACTGAAATTCATTAAAAAGACTGTTTTGCACCAAAAAAGCATGGATTTGTTGAAAAACAACCCTTTCTTTTTCCCAGAAATGGAAGGTTTGATATGGGCCTGTAGTTTACTTATTGTTGAAGCATTCAGATTAGGGTTTTTAAACTTCTCTACTAAATTTACAGATGATGGGAGATTGTTTCAGTGGGGCTGTGGAAGAGCATGTGGAAACAGAAATAGGAACATTCTTTGTCCAGAGGAAGTGATGTTGCCAGACCCTGCAGTGAAGGACATTGCCGGAGGCTCATGGCATAGTTTGCTTTTAACTGGTAAGTCACTAGTTCTTTCTGATACCTGTTTGTAAGGCGCAATCTTATGAAACAGTTTTATGCAGCTTTATATGCAGCAGCACTGCCTCCAGGCTGTTTTTCTGTTCATTTGTACATACTACATGTAGACATAAAGTACACACTTGTATGCATACCACGACATGTCCACGACCTCAACATAAAGTATGTGTAAATCCTTGGTGTGTCTTGGCCCTCACACAGACGTGAGAGTGTGCTTTTAGCTGTAGTGTCCATCTATCCACATCATTCATTAAGAGCTCTCTCAGGGCTAGTGCGGCTACATAAACACAGAGGTTGAGGCCACGACTGCTCTTTCACCCCACTGCGAAGAACTTCAAAGTCGCTTCTCCTTACACAGCAGATGAATGATCCTAGTCTGCCTAGCTGATATATGGGCCCCCAGTTGCTGCCTTCTTACTGTAGTATGGCTGCGACTGAGGCCCCATCATGGAGCCAGAGCTGGGCCATTTGTTAGTTTTAGCTGTATCTCCAAGACTTGACTTTAATTCTGAAAGGAGGACATTAATCCTTTTAATACAACACTTTGTAGAGTCGTTTCCCTGTGTTGCTAATGCCGTCTATTATTAACCCCATTAAAAGTGTAATACAATTTAAGTAGAGTGCTAAAAGTGGATCATTTGTTGCTCCGTTCTGTTAGAATTAATTCTCAATTTATGATCTAAATGATTAAACTATAGGAGTCACAGCACCAAATGAGATTCTTAAACAGCTAGGCATACATTTATGCACATTAATACAAACATTTATGGGCACACATTTGCGTACACATGTCCAAATGTACAGACACGCTCACAGAGCCACTGTGTGTTGTATTTGCTCTTGTAAATCCTGTAATGTCCCCGGTTTGATCCCTAGCTCCATTCTGTCATGAGGGAACAGAAATATCCATCTCCAATCAGGCCTTAATGAATAGCCTGATGAGTGTTGGGAAGAACTGAATTACCAGTTAGATTTGAAGGGCTTGAGAGTGAGTGTGTGTATGTGTGTATATAATATGACTGTGTGTATGGGATCAGTTGGGGATAGTTATAGGGTCAGTAGAATGGGACATGTACTGTAGAAATTAAGTCGCTTCAACTAAATAGAAGGTTTTTTGTGTCATACTTTACATGAAATCACCTTATCTATTGCTATAAAGTTTCAGTTATTAGGGTCAAACTGTGCACAGATGCACAAAGGAAAGAAAAGAGAAGATGGGAAAGTTGGATTGTTGGAAGTTAGAAAAAGTGGGAAGAAAGTGCAGGAAAGCAGCAGAATGAGTTAAAAAAATAAGACAAAGATTGTAAAAATGCAGCAAAAAAAAAAAAAAAAACAAAAAAAACAGAGAGCAAGAGAGTTGGTGGTATGAGAGACAGCTTGCCTGGGCCGGAGCATATTGAGGGCAGCAGGTGGAAGAGTGGCACAGTTAATTAAAACGCCTGTCTTAATGTCTCAGCCCGTCACTCCAGGGAGAGAGACACACACAGAGAAAAAGAGAGAGAGAGAGAGTTGCCAGGCTTGAGCTGTGCTGCACACAACCAGCCATCTAGACAGCAAACCAAGCATCCAGCCAACCCACCAGGCCACATGTCAGACAAGCCCTGACACTATGCCCTTCACCCCCCTGCTCTGCCTTTTGCACTCATATACAGACACACACTCCCATTCTGCATAGATGAGCACACTCACTATTTTCCATTTCCTGCCTATCCATGGCCACCTTCTGTAATCTGATTCAGACCTCCTCTAAAAAAAGAACAAAACACAATTGTGATGTTGCTGTTTTGCTCAGCAGCATCTGTAGCATGCCTCTAGACTTCCAGCCTTGCAGCGTAATCTGTCTGCTTTTAATAATTCATAGAAAGCACAGCCTGTGCACTATGTACTGAATGCTGAGGGTAATGGGGATGTTGTGATATTTCTATCATGCCCTGTCTGGAGCAGTGGGTGAATCAAACCAGCAAAGATCTGATAAGCAGTCTGTTCTGTGTCGTAACAGCATCAGCTGTCATCACTGCCTTAGGTGGACATTGACAAATTCATTCTGCTCTGTCTGCTACAATCTAGTAAATGGTGCTACACAGTGGAGAGTCTCTGCAATGTCACAAAGTTTTAAAGTCACACCAAATCATTCAATCGTGGCAATGTGCAAAGCTGCAAGCACACACTTCTGTAAAATAAAACCCACAGTGCTGTATTTAGTTGATGGTATATTTCACATGATATGAAGGCAGTTGAATTTAAGGAGACAAAGTGCAAAAGAGGAGTGGAGCACCCAGCCATGCACAAGTTGTATGTTGTGTTGTTTAACTAATGTTTTATCAGGCTGTGCTGTATCACTGTGGATTGCTTTGTCAATAACCAGCCTCGTGCCTCACTGAGTAAGAATCTGAGATTGTCAGGTTGAGTGACAGGCTGGAGATGGCAGATAATTCAAAGAAATTGGAAGTGTGAAATCTTTAAGGGCCACTTCTTAACACAGCAAATGCCAGGGTATCTTTCCATCAGCTGCTGCTCTCACAAGCCACCGCATTGTTAATGGTGGCTTGTCTGTCCATCAAGACCGCTTCAGGAGGGATTTAGACCTGTTCGGCGCCTTATCTCTCTGACTGCCTCCCACTAACCTGACCACTGCCATGGCCTTGAGTAGTGTGTTCAATGTGGCTGATGGTGATCATGAACTGGTTCCTCTCCAAACCATTATGTTTTTGTCTTTTTATATAGATATTGATTCCTTTAATTATTTCTCTGACAGTACACGAATATTATTAGACAATCAGTAATTATCTGTAATGCAAAATATACTGTAGGACTTGTTAATTTAGCCATCAACACTATCATTTAACCTTAGATTGTAGCAGTAAAAGCACCACCTGTCCTTGAAAATGCTTGTCTGCTGAAAACTCAATAAATGCTATTTCGCTATTTTATTTTTACTTGTACTTAATTCATAATAAATATTAACATTGTATCATTGTATTAAGTAAGTGTCAAAAGTGCTGTGGTCCACACAAATGCTAATATAAAAGTAAAGATTTTTCCAAAAATGTGAAAGCGGAAGATGAATGAGTGTCATCTATGAATATACATTTCATTAATAAGTTGAGATCTGGGACATTTGAATACCCAAAATTAACCTAAAAGTAATTTGAAATCTAAGTTAATTATTAGTTTGATAATGAGGTTTATGATTAAGAAGTTAATAAAAGAAACAAAAAAATCTTTTTGTGCTAGAAAATAATACTAAGAATTCACAGAGGAGTAAAAAAGTAGTGTGTGTGTATGTGTGTGCTTGTATATTCACATCGCTCACCAGAGTTCCCTGAGTCAAAGTTAAGTATTACAGTTGCGTCCTGCCCTACCTTGCTCATATTCTTTCTGTTAATCATTCGCTAAGTCCTTAAACTCATGCACATTCACACAGTAATTCACTCTAAATGGTTAGGAAGTATGAAGGAAAGGAAAGACAGAAAGAAGAAACAAGGCAATAATAGGATCCTTTACATCTACTGATCCAAAAAAGCTTAGAATCTGTCCTGTGCTTCTATGTACATGGAAATAATAAGAGAAAATAGACAGAAAATGGAGTGGAGGGAGATTCCAGTGAAGGAAGCAGTGAGAGACAGAGGAAAAGAAATAAACAAAGAGGAAAAGAAAGAAATATGTCCCCTATTTTCCCCTTGTAATGGTTTCAATTCCCTACCATAGCTCCCTGTCACAGAGAGGTAGTTCCCAAGCTGACACATCTCAAGCTGTTCAAACATCCATTAGGATGTTTTGTTTCATACACACTACAAATACAGCAAGATGGGAGATTCGGGCAGATGACGAGGGGGGAAATTGAGGAAAAAAGAAAAGAGATAGAAAGACAGGAAAACAGAGAAAAGAAAAGGAGGGGAGTGAGCTGATGGGAACAGCAGAGAGGAAAAGAGGAAATTTATCAAGAAACTCGTGTGATATTTAATGATCCTTGTATGTGGAAAGGGAAGACCACACCAGCTCGTTCTCCTCCGCCAAATACCGATCCCCTAACTTAATTTCCTGCTGAATTGCTGTTCTATAGTGCATAGTACAGTGATACAGGCTGGTAATATAGAAAACAGATTGCCTGTGCGGCGAAGTGGATAAGGCTGAGGCTTGTGCTGCCGGAGACCTGCTGTCTCCAGGGGGGTCTTGTCGGTGGGCTTCACAAAACCAACAAAGCCCATCTTTCTCTGCGACTGGCAGCAGCTGGCAGGTAGATCTTCAAGCGCTGGAGGTGGGGAAGTGGATCTGTGGGTAGGGTGTGTGTGCATGTGTGTGTCTTTTTCCTGTGGTGTGTCTGCGTGTTGCTCAGAGTGTTGGTACTCTTTATATTGAAGACTTCCACAGTTTTCTTTTACTCCAGTCTACTCAAAAATGTAGGCCTTCACGGACAGGAACCATCAATCAGTGCATGGAACAGTGTGCAACTACAGCGACAGCGTCTTCCCAGAGACTCACTCACAGATGCACACTTTTCATCAGGAATATATAGAGTACACCTGTTTGTTAATGTACAGAAGCATTCCATACATTCAGTGTTGCTTATTCTTTCCTAATGATATTTTGGTCATAGCCCAACTTTAGTCATCCAATGTGCTCCGTATTTCAAGGTACACCCTCAAGCATATTTTGCTATGCCAAACCAAACAGTAAAATATAATTCACTTGTGCATTTGGAATAACTAGTTGAACCCACATGAAGCGTTAGGGAGTAGTCCTGATGCTGTTGCCTGACAGTGAGTAAGGCAGTGTAGTGTATTCTCATCATGCCTGCCTGGATATCCGATTTTGGTCGTATCCCAGTTCTTTTCAAGTTATTTTATTCAGAAAGCGTCACCAACCTAGATGCCAGTGGATTTGCACTAATGTTAGCCGTGTGAACCTCCTCTGACCTCTCAAAGTGACATGGTTTTGTTGCGTAACAACCTTGTGTAATGAACTTCCTCCCAGGAGATGTCATTAAGGACAGGAATGTTTGTCTTCCGCTCGCACTAAAATGAATATTCAGCTATTATCGCTGTACAGCATTTAGATCTGATATGAGTATTGGGTTTCAGCTTCTCGAGAAGAGAGGCAGAATCCCATTCCAGATGGGGTTTATTTATTGTGTATATGTCTGTCAGATCACCACTTCTCTGAATTCACCCAGTTCTACCCGGTTTTCGAGTGATAAGCTAGTTCAAGTCAACATTCACTCTGTACAGACATAGTTTTAACCAGTGTGCATGATTCAGTTTTATTTCATTTCTGTTTTACCTGTTTGTTTTCACTATTGTCCTGTTGTAGGCCACTACGGATCTATAATGACACTACTATAGTTTCTACATGGCCACACCAAGAATCCCAGAGATGTGCAAGAAATAGAGTTGCTTTCCATCACATACAGGGATCATATTTGAACAAAGGTTTTCCTTGATAAATGAACCCGTTTGGTCAGCTTACCGACTGGATCAACACTGCATGCCTTCATGACTTTTTGCTTTTCCCATGTAGAAGTCTGTGTTTTTGTGTGTGTTTGTCTGAAAGAGAAACAGAGATGTGAAGAAAATAAAATAATGTTATAATGATTATTTGAATACCTTTACAATCCAAATAGATTCTCAAGAAGGAGGAAAAATCAGTGTTCCCTCCTGTTTTGGGGCATGTAATACCAGAAGTGGTTAGTGATATTTCTGATTAAACATAAACTGCGGAAATAAAATAGAAGCTGAATTAGTACAGCAGTGGGAAAATGGAAATGATGAAGTGGGTTGCGGCAGACTGATGTACCTTCTAAAGCACCCCCCTGCTTCTTCCATGCTGCACAGGAGGAGTCACTGCCAACATGGCTGCTCGAGCTCCAGGCCTGCAAGGCTTGACCCTGCTCATGCTGCCAGATCCCATTTCTTTAAATCCAACCTCAAAATGAATCTTCAGACCCTGGCATAATTCCTCATCCTCTCTTCTGTCCTCCTCACAACATCGCTCTCTGTTTCACCGGGTCATGGGGAAGGAGCAGGGTCTCATCTTTTAAATTCCTTTGGGTCTAAAGTATTAACAGTTGTTTTTCAGGATGAGTATTATTATGGAGCTGGGTGTCTGGGGTTCGTCCCTAAAGGTTTATCATCCTGGCAACTATGAATGGTTTCTTTTTTGGGCTGTTTTGGGTTGTCCTCCCCTGAGTCTAGACCTCTCAAACATAGTGACGTGAATCCTTGGCAAACACTGCAAGTAGTCATTAATGCTAAACGTCAAGTTTAATTGAAGGGCTTATTGTGAGTGTTTTAATGTTCAGCTGAACACATTCTAAACTGTGCTGTATGAAATCACTTCATCTTTTATTTAATGGAAAGCTGTGATGAAATTTAGGCTCTTAGGAAACACACAAAAATGGTGTACACTGCACTGTATGAAAAGAAAAGTAATAGATTATGTTTTCAAGTGGATTGGCAGAAACATCAAAAAATGTAAAGCCATGTTTTACTTAGCTGAAGAAGTTTATTGTTTGCATATCTTAAAGCCAAATGTGGGATCAGTTGCATTCAACTTTAATTGCTTGTGTTGAATATGTGGCTTATGAGTTTAGAAAGTCATTTCAGTTGACAGGTCTCCATAATAACCACTGATTTATTGTCATTAAAAAGTGAAATAATAGGTTTTCTGTCTCAGGCCAATCACTGAGTGGTTTTACTGGATTTTTCCATTCCTTTAATAACTCTGCATTATTCACAGCACAGTATATACTAAGAAGCTGTTCCTCTGGTCTCCAGTTTCCATTGTTCACAAGGCAAACACAAATGTTTCCATCCCTGCTAGTGACATTATATGGACAGGTCTCAGGGCCAGTGTTAACTACAGCAGCTTGGACTTGGAGAGGCACAGTTTTTCTCTTAGCCCCTGTTAGTAATGATTTTGTTTTCTCTGTATTTTGCTTTAAAAATGCAGCTTTTCCTTGCTGCATTTCTCCTAAGTGTAGTCAGACTTTTAAAATTTAAGACTCCACAAAAGGTTATGCTTCAAGCCCTCCCACCTCCATCACCACAACCACTGAGTCAAACCACCCACTAAGTCTAAGGTCACTTGCTAACCAAGGCGAAGGCTGTTCAGCAAAGCTGCAGCAAACTTGGCAGAGCCTTTTTTAGACTCCCTGCTGCTCCATGGGACACACCAACTCCTTTGCCAAGTCAAATAACACATTAAGTGAATTGAAAGTACGATTTAAGTGGGGCAGTACAATGCGACCAACCCTCTCATCTCTGAGCCGGTCCTTTTCTTTGTGTGCAAGAGTGTGAAAACTGCTCTTGTTCTCAGGGACTTAATCTTCATTCTTGCTGATTATTTGAAAACAGGTCAGCTGGGTGTGGAGGCTCCACCCACTGCTATTTCTGAAGTTTAGTCACTGCTTTTATGTCTCATCACCTCTCTCTCTCTCTCTCTCTCTCTCTCTCTCTCTCTCTCTCTCTCGCTCTCTCTCTCTCTTTTTCTCTCTCTCTCTTGCCCCTCCTCCATTCTTTCCTTCTCCATGTGACATGTAACATTTTATCTAAAGTATTTTGAGCCCAAGTTTGCTTCAGTTTCCTGTACAATCTATATTCTGCAGTGCGTTGCAGCTGTAGGAAGTGAGTAAATGGTGCAATAACCAATTGCTGTGAAGGGGAAAAAAAGTTTTGCAATTTGGAATCACTATAATGTTGCCTTGCCCAGATTTAGGGTCAGGAACCAAAATGGATGAGGACACTTTTTTTAAATCGGTTGCAAATTTGGTGATTTTTTTTATTGTTAATTTTCTTGATTAATGATATCAGATATGTTTTCTTTTTTCAGTTCGATGTTATTTTATTAATTTTGGCAAATTTTCCAGATTATTTTCTTCATTTTTTTGTCCATTTTTGTTTATCACATTGTACATTTTTGTTTTCTTAATTATATTGCTTTTGTTAATTTTCTTCATTAGGATGTTCATACACTCAACAAAAATATAAACGCAACACTTTTGTTTTTGATCCCATTTTTCATGAGATGGACTCAAAGATCTA
>JAQQAE010007144.1:0-16087 GCA_029823295.1 Pseudamia nigra
CACCCGGTGTTGGAATTGAACCCAGGACCTTCTAGCTGTGAGGCACGAGTGCTACCCACTGCACCACCGTGTCGCCCTACAAAACATGATGAAGATGGATATTAACAATATGGCACCTTTAAACAGGAAATGGCAAGCTGAGTAGTTTTCACTTATAATGTAGATTTTGTGTACAGTATTCATATAAGTCATATAAATAATAAAATATTTCCTTTAAAAAATATTTGTTTCATTCTGTTTAAAACAGCAGGAAAAAACTGCTTAAGTGTAATAAGATTCTGTTTTAAGCAGTGAAATACCCAGAATTACTTATTTCCTTGTTTCTATCTGTTGATGTTTGTGGTATGTAGGTGAAATACCAGTCATTATATATGTGCTAGTTTTCATGTATGAAGTTATTTAATCTAAGCCTTTCATACACAGATAGTCATGCATGAAGCGGCATGAAGCGACACCTGAGACGTGGATAAACTACCAACCGAGGATGCTCATTATGTCAGTCAGTGAAGCACACCACTGGCCACTGGTCTCCTAATGCAGTGCATATGCAACACCGTGATAACCTTCAGCATCGTGCACATGGAAAGGCAAGCGCAGACATGCACACTGACACTCAAAGCCCTACAGGGGTCAGACTAATATTCAATCCATTTGTGGCCAGGCAGTTAAACGTGCAGTGTTTCAGTACTGACATGTCTTATGATGCAGGGAAAATGTCTAATTAAGGGCTAGGAAAAAAAACAAATCTGTTTAATCCTGTGACTTAACAAGA
Source organism: Pseudamia nigra (assembly GCA_029823295.1). Classification (NCBI taxonomy): domain Eukaryota; kingdom Metazoa; phylum Chordata; class Actinopteri; order Kurtiformes; family Apogonidae; genus Pseudamia; species Pseudamia nigra. The sequence continues at coordinate 773 of JAQQAE010007144.1, forward strand.
ATCCGGGCTTGATGGAATCAGAATGGTCACTAAAGAGACAGTACTTTCTGAGCAAATCAACATTAAAACTGACTATACAGTTGGTAACCTGTGTTAAGATACCACTTTATTCTTTGGCTAAGCAAACAAGGGTGCCATAGTACATTTTGCACACCACAGTTTATGAGTAATCCTAAAGTGATTTATTATCCCTCACCTGAATTTACACTGAACAGAAATATAAATGCAACACTTTTGCTTTTGCTGAAGATAGAAGACTTTTTCTTTGTACACAATAGGTCAATTTCTCTCAAATATTGGTCACTAAAGGTCTAAATCGGAGTTAGTGAGCACTTCTCCTTTGCTGAGATAATCCATCCACCTCACAGGTGTGACTTATCAAGATGCTGATAGACAACATGATTATTGCCCAGGTGTGCCATAGGCTGGCCACAATAAAAGGACACTCTAAAATGTGCAGTTTTACTGTATTGAGGGGGGGTTGGGGTCACAACACAGTCAGTATCTGGTGTGACTACCATTCACCTCACACCTCCTTTATACAGAGTTGCTTTCTCTTCCGGCTTTCAGACAGAGCGGACACATTTCTATCTGCTCACGTCCCAGTTTTCCCTGCTTGCTATGTCTTGTCTGTGTGTTTGCTTCATTCCATGTCAGAGTCTCTCCCTAAACCCAAAGCAACATGGAATTGACCAGCTGGACCTCAATGAAATTGACACTCTGCTCGGACAGGAAGACAGAAGTGGGGAACCTGAGGGTCCTCAGAGGACAGGGGCTGCTGGACATGTGAGGATCTGTGGACGCATGGGGACTTATGTGTTTTTGAGACGCTGTCCACTGAGGATGTGAAGGACATTTATGTAATTGGAACCATGATAACAGGATTTTTGCTGATTGGCTTGGGTGTTTCCTGGTGAATCGATAAAGAAGACGGAGAGAGCTGTTCAAAGCCCAGCAAAGCTTTGTCTCCAAATCAAGAATACTATTCTTTGGTTATGTAAACCGATTGTTGCAGAAGCTGTCCAAGTGGCTGGTCTCAGATGACCTTGGAGGTGAAGATGCTGGATGTGGAGGTCCTGGGCTGATGTGGTTACATATGATCTGTGGTTATGAAGCTGGTTAGATGTACTGCCAAAATCTCTGAATCACCTTTGGAGATCACTTATGGTAGAGAAATGGACATTCATTCTCTGGGCAATAACTCTGGTGGACATCCCTGTAGTCAGCATGATAATTACATGCTCCCTCAAAATTTGCAACATCTGTGGCATTGTGTTGTGATAAAACTGCACATTTTAGAGTGAGTGGCCTTTTATTGTGGCCAGCATAAGGCACACCTGTGCAATAATCATGCTGCAATAATCATGCTGTCTAATCAGCTGTCTCCATAAATGTTGAAGATACATCAAATTACACATTTCTGACACATTACAGAATCAGCAGACTTTCCACTACAACTTTGTGTCAGTTTGTTGTCTATAGTTTTATTTGCTACTTTACAGTAGTTATTTTTCCTCAACCCCTGTAAGTATAGGCATTCTGGAACACTATTTCTGGAATAAAACCCATATCTGAATAAAATTTTGTGGTTTTATCCTATGTTTTTTTGTCTAAATTTTCTGGGTATTATTTGTTGCCTTACAAGAACAAATGTTCAACTTGGCCCAAAAAGAATTCTTTAAAATCTTCTGTATTCAGATGATGGTCCAGATCACTCCCAGGATATAAGTGACTGTTCCTTGTGCCATTTCTGACCTATCCTGAAATTTTCATACAAATCTTTTCATAACTTTTTGAGTTATTTCATGAACAAACAACCACAAATGGCGACAAAAACATAACCTACTTTATTTCCTGGGGTGTACGGTGGACATGTCATTTACAAGGCACAGTTCTACAGATAGATGCCCAGTTTGTGTTCTTCATGAACAGTAAGTTATTTGTTTTTTGCAAACTAAGTCTACATGTGTGAACTGAAGTTAAAACTGAACATTTGTCCAATATTCACTTTAGAAATGATTTGAGGCATCACTTGTAAATGCACCATGTCAAAATAAAAGAAATGAGTTTAGATCTGAGAAGGTGTTGATGAAAAACAGAGCAGGAGAAAGATGTAGAAAGTTTTTCCAAGTATCCAGAATTTGGAAAACATTTGGTGGCAGCAGGTACACCTTAGTCTTCCTTTCCTGGGATGGTCCTCATAAGAACCACTGTCATCACAGAACATGAAGGTTTTTGGTGACTGCACTTGGGGACATGATCAAAGTTCTTGAGATTTTTCTCTTAAAGTTACCTTGGACTACCATCAACTTCAAAATGAGTAAATAATTTCCATGAAATGGTAAAATGCTTCAGTTTTAACATCTGACGTGTTGTTTATGTTCTACTGGGAATAAAATATGGGTTTATAGGATTAACAAATAATTGCATTCTGTTTCTATTTACATTTTAAGCAGTGTCCCAACTTCTTTGGAATAGGGGAATGTCTGTACATGCTTAAAGTACAGTTGTTTTGCAACCTGATTGATGTTCATGTCCTTGTTACAACTAAAAAAATAATCTTCCCTGTCAGTGCACTAAAATACAAAAAAAATATTAATTTGCTATTACCTGAAGGAAGAGTGAGCAACAATATATAATTTCACAATTTGAGGATGCATCACAATTGTTCCTTATTCCTCCATAAATTGCACATCTTCAAACTTCCTGGAGGTCTATTGACTCGGAGGTCAGGGAGCACTGTAATCAATGTGCTCATCCATCCATGGAGCTTCCATCTGTGTGTGTTGCTCCACTTAAGACTGGCATTTACTTCATCTGTGTGGTCAATACCATTAAAAACTACTGTGTCATTACTGTTATTTATGTGAGTTGTGTTTCTGATCATCATGAGGGGATAGAAATAGATTTCCACTCTATTGTCTAAATGTGAACAAACTTCTGCCCTGAGGTCTCCATCTGTCCTAAATGGCAGTTCCTTTGTTTGCGTGTGTGTTTGTGTGTATTCTGGTTTATAATGACCTAGCAATGAGGGATGCACATGGGGTGTGTGGGATTCAACTGGCAAAGCACAGGAGACATTATTCACGTCCTGCTGGTGCTTAAGAATCCCTTGCAATATGAGGGCTTTAAAAGCACAGACAACAAAGATTTTTTTGCCAAACACTGAATGAGTCAATATTTTTTATTTGGAATCTGACCTGTTTTGATGCCCATTGTTGTTCCCTCATGGAGAATCTCCCCAGTCGATCAGCATTCACAGCAACATCCCCTGTACCTGTTGTGAGAGAAGCAGCATCGAGCATCCTGCTGTTTTCCTCCACAGGGCACAGTTATGATCAAACAGGGGCGCCTCGCTGGAGCTCACCCCATCTCTGAAACCGAGCTGCAGCTCAGTGCCACATGGCCCTACACACTGAGAAACAACATCACAAGGTTTGGGCCAGATGTCGAGGGGGAGCTTTCATTTTACAATGTCAATCAAAACAATGGGAGGGGCCCAGGGGTGAGTAGTATTCAAGTATTGTTTTCAGAAAAATTTACTTCTGGCAGTAGTTATTTTGAAGAATAATTTTTATGCTAACTCTGAAAAAGATGAAAAAGAAGGAGTAAAAAAGATTGAAATCATAAAGTGAATGAACAAAAGGAAGAAACAAACCAAAATGAACAGAAATTTTCCACCAAAATAAAAAAAAATAAGCGAAAACAAATTTTAGCATAAAAGTAACAAAATAATCAAGAAAACTAAAGTCTCAATTCAGTTCAATTGTGTTTGTATAGCGCCCGTCATAATCCAAGATTATCTCTAGGAGTTTCACAATTCAAGGCTGAAACTTTAAGACGATACAGAGAGAAAACCCAAGCCTGAAATGAACAAAACTGGAGAACAGAGTGAAGTAAATTAGAAAATATAAAACATGCCAAGCACAAATGAACAAAATAAGAAACAAAATAGGCAAAAATGAAGAAATCGATCAAGTTAATATAATTGAGACATTGAAAAACAAATCAGCATAAGCAACAAAACGAGTAAAAAATAATCAAACAAGAAATAAGCAACTAAAACTGAACAAAAATAAAATAATCAGTAAATAGTGAGAGGGAACAAATGAATCAACAACAGTGGTAAAAATAATAATAATGTAAAATAACAAAAAAAATAAGTAACAAAATGAACAAAAACAATCAAGAAAATAAACAGGACTGATCAAAATGAATGCAATCTATTATGCTATAATAAATTCTATATTATGAAGCTACTCACTGAGTATTTCTTTATGGGATACTTTCTTACTCTTACTCAAGTACTTACGTTCACGAGTACTTCTAGCTGAATCACTATAATAGTAATGTGACAGTACTGTTTCTATGTGCTCACACTGTAACAGGACAACATGAATGGTCTGGATGAGAACATGCAGACTAAACCTGGCAAAGACAGTCATGTAGGTCAGCCTTTGTCAACCTGCGGGTCGTGAGATCATTTCAGGAGTAAAAATAATTTTTGGATTTTGAAAAAACAAATTTTTTAGTTGTTTTACTTGTTTTCCATTTCAGCGTTTGTCCAGAATTTATTTTAGTTTGTAGAGTTGAATCATGCGGCACGAGATTCTGTTACACAGTGGAAAAAATAAACAAAGGAGGAAAAAAAAAAAAAACATGCATTTTGGCTCTGTTAATGCGTTAACCAGAAGCTAGAGCAGGGTTTCTAGCTGTCGTATGGATGAAAATGGAGCATTGGCTTCACAGAAAGTGTTAAAGACCAAGACTTGGAACAGCAACAGGCACCTCAAAGTGAATCACTCAAAAGCACGACAGCAGCACCAGAGAAGCGTAAGGCGCCAGGACCGGCAGATATCCAAGCTTACAAGCTTCATAAATATCAGTCTGGCATTTTGAAATACAGATTTACATGCACAACCAACTACACTAAATACCCTCCATGTGCTCTGAGGTTCAATTAGATGAGATCATTTAGAGACAAAGCACAGCACTTACACTGAGGAGCAGGATGATGCCAAAACATAGTGGTGAGTGAATGTGCTGATGTCATGGATTTAACCACAGAAAGATTAGAAATACTTCCTAAACATTAATGGTCACACTAAAATACATGTCTAGTCTTGTTTTGTGAACATTAGAGTCTAAACTTTGAGCAGCACTTGAAAATAAACACCATTGCCCTGTTTTATTAGAACATATTGTGTTTTGAGTGGATGACTATGTCTGTAATTGTCTCAGGTTTAATGTCATGAAAAACAAGTATTGAGATTTATTCACATCTGCTCATAATATCGTTCCAAAATATTGCAAAAATCTTGTGGGGAACCCCATCCACAGAGGCAAAACCCCTGTAGTTGTCTCTTCATTTTTTCTCTTTTTTCCCTTCACTCTCTGCAATACCAGGAGTGTACAATTAGAGCCGCAGTTTTATTCACATCACTGAAAGGGAGAAGAGTAAGAAATAAAGTGCATCAAAGTTCAACTTATTTGCTGCGCTTTAGCTTTCAGCACCATGGACAGCGCTGTGTCCACCAGCACCTGGATGGGGGAGGGGACGGGCATGTCCAGAGCAGGGGGGCGGGGTCGCAGACTCCCATGAACATTATGTCGGGGCTCGTGACTCAGAAAACTTTGAGAGGTACTGGTGTCGGTGATCAGGTCATTAAATGGTCCACCTTATGATTAAGTAATGCTCTGAACACACAGTAAAATATCTGACAAAGCTAGTCTATAAAATAAAAAAATATCTACCATAAAAGTGTACTGAACAAATTCAAATAAAACAAGGGAGCAGGAGAATTAACAAAACACACCAGTCTTACTAATGCCATAAATTATATTTGTTGCTGCAGAGTCAGTAAAATGGATTTATATGGTATGGGAAGTGCTTGTAAAATAAAAGAAGAAATGAAAAGATGGCATGTCATTAAAAGTTCCACAGAATAGTAGCTGCTTCATTAGATAATTTCATTTTGAATACACATCTACATCTAGTGGCATGTAGAGTAACAGAAACAGTACTCAAGAAAAAGTACGGTTACTTTAGAATTATAATTGCTCAAGTAGAAGTAGATCATAAACTCATAAACATAAGTACTTCAGTAAGAGTGGAAAGGTATCCCATATAAAACTGCTCAAGCAGTGAGTAACGTCATAACATGGAATTTATTACAGCATGATAAACTGGCTTCATTTGTGTATTTCTATGATTATTTTGAGTATTTTTGTTCATTGTTTTTGTCTGTTTTTGTTTTTTTGTTCAACTTGGTTGGTTGTTTAGAAACTTTTTTTTACCACTGTTGTTGCTCATTTTATTGTTTTTTAGACACAATGTCTTTATTATATTGTTAATTTACCTGATCATTTTGTTAATTTTATGCTAATTTTTTTAAGTTTTTGCTTATTTTGATGTTTATTTTGTTCATTTATGCTTACTATGCTTTAGATTTTATAATTTACTTGAATATTTTGTTCAGTTTTGTTATTTTTTATTACCTCGCTAATTTCATGGTCATTTTGTTCCATTTTTATTTTTTATTATTTTGTTCATTTTTGTAAAATCTTCTCATTTCGTTGCTTATTTTATTTATTTTGCTAACGTACTTGATTAGATCATTTTTGTTCATTTAAAAAAAAATTCACATTTTGATTATATTGTTAACTCACAAGGCTTCATTTTTGGCTTATTTTGTTCATTCACATATGTTGTGGTTTAGATTTTATGAATTATTTGACTATTTTGTTCAGTTTTTTATTTATTGAGCTAATCTTATGTTCATTTTGTTCAGTTGTTTATTTTGCTTCTTTTGCTCAGTTTTCTAATCATTTTTGTACATTTCCGCTCATTTTGCAGCTTTGTTTATTAGTTTTTGTTAATTTACTCCACTATTTTGTTCATAATATTTAATTAAATTGATTATTTTGTTTATTTCAAACTTTTTTAGTCCTCCTCATTGAATTGTGGCCAAAAATTCTCCTACTCAGTTGAGTAGGAGAATTTTTTTTTAATCACAAATGCAGCTAAAAGTATTTTTGCAAAACACCTACTCTCAGAAGTTCATTCATTTGACAAAAACTATGCAAGTGCATTTAAAAAGAGTAACTATACTTGAGTACTGGCCACCTCTCGCTACGTCATGCTGCTGTGCTTACCTGTGTAAGCTACCTCACCTTGACAATAGGACAAATAAACATAAATTAGCTTATGCATAGTAGATAATATACTGTATGTCATCAAGGAAACACACAACAGGAACACAAACAGGAAGTATACGAGGGGTGACAGCTGTAATTTTCTAGTATGTTAGAATTCCTCCAGACTATAATTAAACCTGGCTTGATCCCATTTTCACCACATTTTGAACTCTTAGAGGATGCTCTAAGCTGAAAAACACCTACAGGGGAAATGTACCCATGCAGATGCACAAACAGGTAATTAAAGTATCTCACTATTGACTTGTCATGGTTGTCAGGGCAAATCAGTCTAAAACAACAGTGAAAAGGAGCATAAGAATTAAAAAAGCAGCATAATTGCATGGTCTATCTGTCTTAAATTCTAAACTACAAAACAACATGATTCAGATTCTAGATTAGACACAGATGTAGCTCAGGCAGATCAGAATAGACCATTTATAAGGAATGATGCACATTTGTATTGGTGGTGACTCCGTATGAGTGATGCTCTGGTCACAAATCTCCCGAGCAGAGCATGACATCATGAGTTTATATGAACAAGAGTAGAGAAGAATCATTGTTTTAGAGTTTGTTATATTATTGTTGTTTGTTGAGCTTCTTTCAGAAGGAGGTTGGAGAGGCAGAGAAGATTATTTTTTGGGTTTGTTGGCAAGCAGTAGGTGTGTGTGTGGAGCACTTTAGGCAGAATGGATACGGCTGCAAGTGTAAATGTGCAGGTAATTAAGGCGGGACAAAGTGAGATTGAGAATAATTGGGTGAGAGCTCAGACTGGCTCTGACACCTCACCTTGCCTGAACCACCTTTCATTTAGTACTGGGAACATTTAAATATTTGCTGCATGAAAATAAGTGTTACTCAAGAAAGGCCTTTCAAGACATAATTCATTTTTGCCTCTCACATGCACATATTCTCGCATACGTACATTCTCCTCTTACATACATACTGTATATTCTCTTCTCACATACACAAATTCTCTCACCTAATCAATTAGTGGTAGTTAATGCAGCTTTAATTTTTCATCCTGATTTACGTTGATTGTATTTAACAATAGTGAATGCAGAAATTGGTTGACTTGAACATATTGTGACTACTTTATATTGATCGTGCTCGTCTCACTCCGGCACTCTGGAGGAAATCTACCAAACTAGAAACTAGACCTCCGCCAAGGCAGCTCAGTTTCTCTTCGTAGTGGGATACAACAATGAAAACAAATGATAAAATTTTACAAATTGTCAGTTTTAATGTTATTTTATCATTAGTTCAATAGTTATTCACAAGAAATGTTTCTATAATGGTCTTTTTTCTGGATCTAGCTCTGAAAATGTTGAAGATATGTCAAATCCATGGACACATTACTGAATCAGCAGAATGTCCACTACAATCTAGCATCAGTTTCACATCTTTAACTTTTATTTGCTACCTTAGAGTAGCTATTTTTCCTCAACCCCTGTACATATAAGCATTTTGGATCACAAAATCCGGAGTGTTGCTCATATCTGGATCAAACTTTGTGGTTTGATAGAATCTATTATAGTGTTATCGTGTGTTTCTTGTCAACATTTTCTGGGTGTTATTTGTCATGTTACAAGGACAAATGTTGAATTTGGCCCTATCTCACAATGGTGAAGAATCCTTTAAAAATCTTCTGGATACAGACAATGATCCAGATCAATCCCAGAATCCAACTGATTGGTCTTTATGCCATTTCGGACCCATCCTAAAAATTTCAACCAAATCTGTTTAGACCTTTTTGAGTTACGTTGTGAACAAACAAATAAATTAATGCTAACAAAAACATAACCTCCATGGTGGAGGTAATGATGCAAGATTTTGCCAAATTATGTTTTCTAGTCAGACTGTTTATTTCTCCTCATTTACAAGCCAAGACAGCATTTCCTACATGTACGTTCCTAACAGCAGTGTTTCGGACTGATACGACAAACTTTATCCATATTTTACTTAACTTTTCAACAAAAACAAAATAAAAAAAACTGAACAGAATAGTTGAGAAAATGAACAAAAATAATGAACAAACAATTCACAAAATAAACAATACAATGGCTGTAAAATTACCACATATAAACAAAATAATTAAGAAAACTAGAATGACACTCAGTAGTACACAGACCTCTGTCAGTGTCTGTAGCGTACGCTTCCCATAGATCTGGATCTGCAACAATTTGTCATTTTCAGCTGGCTGTACATTTAAAATATAGGTGCAACAGAACCGTTCATTCACTCCCCATGATGTCCACTTTGATGGTGCTGTAGGTTCAAGTCTCTGGCTCTATTTGGTGTTGCATCACAGATGAGACAATACATTTGAATCTGTCCAATTTGTGAAATCAGCCATGGGACGGACATTCAAACTTCACATAAAAAGGCTGGGTGCCTGCCAGGGACCACACTCAGAACCACTGTGCAGATCCAGTCTAAGTCCGTTCATTATTTGCTGTTGCCACCAATGTTTTCTTCTTCATGTGCAAATTCCAACTCTTCAAAAAGACGGAAAAAAATAAAATTAGATCTATTGTCTTGTTCTGTAATAATTCCAATTCTTGTTTTGACAAAGATAACAGCTAAATAACAGTCTTTTCCAGTCTTTTCATTTCAGAAACACTATATCAAAAGTACAAAGAGTGCACAGATCATTTTGTACTGACCCTTTCACTGGTTTTCATGGAAATCAGGTCAGTAGTTTTTGTGTTTTCCTGCTAAAAGACAAACTGTTGGTGAAGGTAGTGAACAAAAATGGAAAAAAATAGAGTAGAACAACAGAGCATAACTGAAAAACAAGGGAATTAGCAAAAAGAATCAGAATTTACACTGCGTGGCCAAAAAACAGTCACCGCCTGGATTTAACTAAGCAAATAAGTAAGAGGCTCCCTTTGGGTAATTACTGCATTGGTGATTATGTTTCAGCTGGAAACAAGTTATTTAACCCTGACTGATGCAGTGAGTAGCTTCTCATTTCTTAAACAACCATGTCAAAGACACATCCTGTGGTCATGGAAAAGATGTTGATCTGTTTCAGAAGGGTCAAATTACTGGCATGCATCAAGCAAAGAAAACATCTGAGGGGATTGCTAGAACTTGGGTTACGAACTGCCCAATGCCTTATGAAAAACTCAGAGCGTAGTAGGGAACCATCATCTTCCAGTAAGAAATGTGATGAAAAAAATCTTGAATGATGTAATCAGCGATCACTCAAATGTTTGGTGAAATCACCATAATCATAAAAAAAACAACAGCAGAACTCAGGGCATTGTTTAATAGTGAAAGTAAGAGCATTTCCACACACACAATGTGACAAAACTCAAGGGATTGGAACTAAACAGCTGTGTAGCCTTAAGAAAACCACTTATCAGTGAGACTAATCGTAAAAAAGGCTTCAAAGATTGGACTCTGGAGCAATGGAAGAAGGTCATGTTGTCTGATAAGTCCAGATTTAACCTGTTCCAGAGTGATGGGGAATCAAGGAAAAAGAGAGGCAGATGAAGTGATCACCCATGATGCCGAGTGCCTACTGAACAAGCCTGTGGGGCAGTGCTATGATCTGGGGTTGCTGCAGTTGGTCAGGTTTTGGTTCAGCAACTTTATGTGTCTAAAGAATGAGGTCAGCTGACGACCTGAATATACTAAATGAAGACGTTATTCCATCAATGGATTTTTTTCTTTCCTGATGGCACGGGCATATTCGAAGAGGACAATGCCAGGATTCTTCAGGCTCAAATTGTGACAGAGTGGTTCAGGGAGCATGAGACATCATTTTCACACATGGATTGGCCTCCACAGAGTCCAAACCGTATCCCCATTGAGAATCTTTGGGATGTGCTGGAGAAGACTTTGCACAACGATCAGACTCTACCATCATCAGTGAAAGATCTTGGTGAAAAGTTAATGTACATCTAGACAGAAATAAATGTTGTGACATTGCAGAAGCCTATCAAAATGATACCACAGCAAATATGTGCCATAATCAAATCTAAAGGTGGTCCAATGAAATATTATAGTGTGTGACTTGTTTTTTTGGCCAGGCAGTGTGATATTTTAATCACTACTTCCGTGTTGTTTTCAGCTGTTTATCCAGAGATGCCCAACTCTTTATGTATCATATATAAGCATCTATTGACATTAATTATTATTGACTAAAACCACTGCAACCAGAACTGGACTGACTGCTTTTTCAGGCTTACTAAAACGATAAGCAAACAGTTACTCATTTCCACTGACAGCCTTCATCAAAAACCAACTAAACACTGACCAAACACACAACTATAAGCTGCAGGGTTTTCCCTGGTGTGCATGTGTTCTACCCGTGGATCTCATTTTGACAGTTTGCACAAACCCTGCAGCACAAATGGCACTACATCAGCAGGCCTACAGGTTTGGATCTTCAAGCAAGTTAATATTAAAGGACACGACGTATGAAAAGGGCAGACACATAACAATGTTGTATGGATGTTATTCTTTTTTTTTTTATTCAATAATGCAACAAGCTACATTTTTGTTACACCTGTGTACGTGTGTTTTGGTACAGATTTACACTTTTCACTGTATCCAAATTAATTTTTCCATAACCTGAGTGCTCTTATGTCAATCAGTAGTCAATAAAATGTATTTTCATTTATTAACTCTCAGCTGAGTCAAAGAAGTACCTTGAACAACTCACATCTTTTGGAAATGGACATAAAGCAGTACCTTACAATGAATTACTAAAGCAAATGAACAAGACCGATAAATAACTTAGCAATTATATATGAACAAACAGCTTAAGAGTGTGAACAACATTAGTGTGATTTACTTATGTGCTACTTATGTCACTGCTTGCCAATTTGAGGTCCAGGAGTCCCACTGACCAAAGTGTTTCAGCCAAATTACATATGTACAACTTAGAATAGGAGCCAGTGTTTTAGTCTGTCCACCTTGCCTTCAACTTAAGTCAGCTGAGATGGCTCCAGCCCCTGTTGCAATCCCCCACAGGATCAAGCTGTTGCAGAAAATTTATAATTAGGTTACCTTCTTTTTCCAGCAAAATCTATCTGCTGTACGCTACAATTTCAACACTAGTCACTATATGCTGGGGGAAATTTCAAAACATTAGTTTAGGTCAGACAAGAAGCTTTAGTCATCATTTGCTATGTGATATTAGTTTATGAGATTAATCTACCCCCTTCAAAGTGTTCTCAATATTCCAAACAGTAGTTGATTTAATTAAAAGTACAATCTGCAGATGAGAATCACTCTACTACAGTCAGTGTGTGTGCATTCATCTACACACATTTCCACTGTTTTAAAGGACTAACTTGTGGAACAGTATTAGTAAAAGATTTAGTTAGACAAAAATCTGGCTGCATCGAGAACACAGAAAATGTTACAGTATTTTTGCCTGCATATGCATATATTGAGGCATATGTATGCTGCTACTGTAAAAAGATACTATTTTGGATGTGCTACTCCTCCTGACTCTTCCTCCTGTGTACTGATGTTATTGACTGCCAAGACAGCGACAGTATTCCTCAGTCAAGACATTTGAACTTATCATGAGGTGTTTACAAGAAGCAAGAGAGGCATGTAAACAAAACAGGACATTGGCTGTACCCCACTCCTGCTGCAGATAAACAACAACATGCAAAATATGAACCTGTTACACAATAACAGCGTAGTAATCTGTAGAAGTCTGCTTTAACAGATGCATATCAACACTATGAAACACTTCTCATTTGATTCCATCCATTTCAGTGATAGAATAGATTCCTTGCTTTGATGACAACAACACACACACACAAAATCAACTACTGTTGTAAAAGTAATGCTTTTTGGACTGGATAAATGTAATCCTATTATATTTACTTCTTCAAATGATTATTTTGGTTCCCTTTGAAAATTAGTCTTGCATATCTCTTGCTCCACCTCCGAGGCCTGACACAAATCATGTCATTTTTAAATTAATAAAAATGGCATACCATTAGAATTTCACCTGCCTTTACAGTCCAAGCTAGCTGAGAAGGCCCCTTTATCAGCACAGTGAACAGATGACAACATTACCTACTGATCCACCTGTTTCCCAGTTAAATACATACTCAATACAAAAACCTAGATTTGTGTAATAACCTGAGGAGAGAAAGGTAATATTAGGTCCAGTTCGGTCACAAATTTAGCTCAAGTGACTGTTCTACGCCATTTCAGAGAATATTGAAGGCTTTAGCTTGACGTTCTGGCCTTCTATGTCAAAAAGCTAGGCTAACGATGATATTTATTAGTTGACTAAATAAAATTAAAACGTGTTACTGGGAGCCTGGCTGCGTAACACAATGGGGTTTATAGACTGGTGGATTTAAAGTCGTGACGGCTGCAGGGTTATAATTTGGTGAGGCAGCTAATGCTTGCTAGTCAATTAGCTAGGCTACCTAGCTTCAGCTAACACCCCCACCCTCGACGCAAGCGGACAAAAGGCCCAACATGTTTTTGCCAGTGTCAACAACTACTACGGCAAGGTAGTTTACGAGCTGACTTTGATATGACATCAGCAGCTGATTTTCTGGTGCTGTCAGAGTGTTTTCACTGTAAAGTAAATATGATACAGTATAGAATCGTAGCTGTCATCCCACCCCTTTCGTGTCTGTTTTTACCACGTCATTGGACTATCCAACACTGCGGAAATGGACCGCTAGTTAGCAGCTAACGGCTAGCCCAATGCTAACAGGCAGTGAAGCTGGGACTGTGTGCGGCTTACCCGTGTCTCCGATGATGATGTATTTGAAGAGGTATGCGTACGCCATGGCCTGGTTTGTGCAGTGAGCTGTCTTGACCGTTACACTTTCGTTTCACAAACCGTGAACCGTATGAAAAAAGGTAGCTGACAGGTTGTTAGCCTGTTTTTCTCAGTCGGTTTTGTGGAAGGAACAATAAACAGCCAGAGCCACAGCTCTACGTCACAGGGCCCGCCCTCGCCACGCTACAGGATGATGCGTTCATGGTCTCCTCGGAATCCGAAGAACGCCTTTCCTGGCTCGCTTTTTTAAACAGGTAGAACCCCCCAGAACCATAAATTTTATTTTGTTACCGGTATGTTTTCCATTGTGGTGATGTTTGTCATTTTACCTGCCATATTGATTTTAGTGATTTTTTTCTTCATTTTTTTCATGCTTTGTTCATTTTTGTTCATGTTGTTGATAATTTTGTCCACTTTGTTAATTATTTTTGTTCATTTTGTCAAGCTTACTGTTCATTTTCACTTAAGTGTGGAAGCCAACACATTTTTTTTCTTGTTGAGCTTTATTTTTTTCTGTATTTTCAGCAAAAGGAGAAAATACATACAAAATACTTTTGATGATGAGCCAAAATTTACTTGCCTTTCTCTACATCACTAATAGAACCTGATGCACTGTTTGCAAAATGATGGGACATGGCAGGGACTAAACTATGCTCATGCCCAGCAATCATTATCATTTATCTGTACCTAGCCAGTAAGTATTAATTTGATTGAGTTACAGTTTATTTGTAGCTTTTATTTACGTATCTAGGATAGTTTTAAAATGTGAAGCATATTACAAAAGAGATATGTAGCAAACTATATATCTTTTTTAGTATTGTAAGTTTGGGCACTGAGGTTCTGAATCTCGTATCCCAATAGGGCCAACTCTGCCCTAGTTTGATTGGCTCAAAATGAATTACTGTATTTTTTTAGCGTGCACTCCCTAGTGTTTCAAAGATGCATATTTTCACACTGGAAAAACAAATCACCTTAAACCCTTCTGCATAGTAAATATGGGTAGAGAATGTGTTATGTTCTGTTTGAAAATAAAAATGATGGCAGCAGTAATTATGAAGGTAACAAGAATTATAGGCTTCTAGTGTCTTTGAAACTTGAACACTATTGAAAATCCGATACGCTCCATGCATGATTGGATTTAAAATTTGAATATAATGCTTGCAATGTAATGTTTAAAATGATAGGTGATGATGCTGCTCAGCATTAGGGTAGTAAAGCCAGACACTGTTCTAATCAACATAACAATGTTTACAATTCAAGTGTAGTCTCCTTGTCTCTCCTCATCTCTCACCTCTCCAGTCACCTCATTGTCTTGCAAGTGATTAGCAAATGAATATACTGTG
>JAQQAE010007145.1:0-16084 GCA_029823295.1 Pseudamia nigra
GTGTGGTGAAATCAAATTGTAAAAAAACAACAGTAGAACTCAGGACTGTGTTTAATAGTGAAAGTAAAAGCATTTCCACGCACACAATGCAAATGCAGCTCAAGGGACGCCACTGCTCGATGGCTTTGATGATGGTACAGTATCACCAACGATTTCCTTCTCTTTGATCCAAAGCCTCTCCATAACACATGCTAGTGGCTGTTAGCCACTAGCATGTCTTAGCTTGGCTAATGGCTGTTAGCTTCTGGGTCTTTTACGTCCGAGATCCGGAAGTGACTACAGGCTAGCGGCAGTTAGCCATTAGCCTGTGTTAACTTGGCTAACAGCTATTCGCTTCGCCGAGACCCGGAACTGACTACTTGTTATCCGGTTAAAACCTCGTTGTCAGAGGTAAATTTTTTGCAGTTTTTTTTCCTTGGTAACAGAATTTCTCATTGTCAGAAGAGCTCTTTGTTCGAGGTACCACTGTATATTATTATTATAATATTGGTCCCAACGATAGCGAATTAACTGAAGTGGCAGTATTATTGTTTTGTAACTGGCCAAAAGTGCAGTGTTTTCAAATGCGGTTATATATCTGAGCATAATTTCTTCTTCTTGTATGTATCTATGTTTATCTTTATTTTTTCACAATACGTACTTTAATAAAAGTATATGGTGGTAACTTAACAACACTGTCCCAGAACTCTTTGTTTACAATGAAACTATAAAAAAGATTGTAGCCAGTTCTTAAAACTTCTTCTTACTGTCGATGGTAGCACCGGGAGAAAATAAGAATTCACTCTCAGATTTTTCCCAAACTTCGATTCAGAAACCCACCCTCATCTTTTTAACTGCATAATACTACATTTGAAGCTGCAAAAGTGCAAATGAATGTGAAAAACAGAAAAGCATAGCCTGCTAAAATTAAGAACAGAACCTGCAAAAGCTTGTTCTTCACTTTCTTTTACTAGCATACCCTGTCTGTCACACTTTTATCTAAGAGAGGTGTATTTTTGAGTTGATTGCGAACATGTGTTGGTCAGTACTGTAGTTACATTTTCACACAATCAGCAGAACTGAACAAAACAAATTTTTCTTTGCTTTCACACAAAATTCATCCAGTGACTACATTTTCTCACTCACAAACCACCAACTGAAAATCACTATATTGTCGGCACATATTTTAAATGCTAGCGCGCTGTTTTCAAGACTTAAAAAAAACAAATCTAAAAAGATGACAACTTTTCTTCCATTTATTTGTGTAAAATATATAAAAATCTCAATAAATATATAAAATAAAATCATTTTCAGGGATGTTATGTCTTCAACTTTTTATTTGTAAAACATTCCAATATGTTTGCTTCTTTAAAGGGTATTGAAACAGCTGCATGTATGCTTCCTTCCTGTCACATACTTTTTGCACAGTCAATAAATTGACAAAGTTGTTCTATGATAAATTGCTTCAACGAGAGCAGCTCATTAGTTCTTTACAGTCGTGCTCCCTGTTCCTTTTTTTTAAGTCAGTATATTATGTGAGACCTTGTTTCCTTTCGAATGAGAGCTGTTGTTGTTGATAAATGAGCTGATTTTGAGACATGTGTAAAGAGTTTTGGTGGTTTGGAGGTGAGAATAACAGTTTGCATGTTAATAAGACTGAGTGATGAGTTTGCAAAAAGTTGCTTTGGTATTGGCCGATGTGGTTAAGCAATTGAAGAAAAAAATGACACATTTGTTACTCCATGTATTAGCAGCGTGGGCTTTTTTTAGGTACAGGTATGCAGAGTGCCAAATGATGGTGCTTGAGTTAGAACAATGCTATCAAATGATTCTAAATGAAGGCTTTGTACTTTCTGTCAGAATAGCACAGCAGATACATTAATAATAGTAAGCAACGTAATTAACGTTGCGTTTTACTTGTTCAATTCAGAATCTAGAGATGAGAGAGATCTGTGAGAACTCGATCCTTGAATGACAGATCCATAAAATTCTACAGAAACATTTTTGAAACACACATGTTTGACTGTGTTACATCTTCAGAATGTGTCTAGTAGTGGGTAGATTGCACATAAACAGTTACTCAGTAACAATTTTCTTAATCCTCAATCTGCCTTCCCACATAGACCTATTACAGACGATCATAGTTTCTCACATACCTTAAAAGCATGGCTCCTACACAAACAACACTGCCAGCACTATATACAGTACTATGAGTGTGAGTGAATGTATGTGTGTTTTATGTACTTTTCTACTACTCTGGTAACTATTGGTAACTGTTGCACTCCTGCACCGTATCAGTATGCAAATGTATACTAATCTTTGTAACTCTCTAGTTTACTTTTCTCTATCTGTTTTGAATGTTTTGTGTCTGTGACTACAGATGTAAATTAGCATAAGTGCCATAACCTGATGCAAATATTCCTTTTGCACATGGGCCCTGCCAACTTAATAACTTAATAAACTAAACTAAACATTTTTGATTATTTTCATCATTTTTGCTCATTGTTTTGTTGAATTTTTTCAGTTTCTTGATGATATTGTACATCTTTCTTAATTTCCTTAATTATTTTCTTCCCCTTTGCTTATTTTGTTCATTTGTACTTATTTGTGCTTTTACAATTTACTTGACTGCTTTGTTAATTTCGTTGATTGTTTTGTTAATTTCTGTTTGTGATTATTTTGCACATTTTTGCTCATATTGATGTTCAGTTTATTCATTTGACAGTTTGGTTGATAATTTTGCTCAGTTTTTTATTTGAGTGATTCTTTTCTTTGTTTTTTTTATGTCAAGCTTTTTTTTACTCCTACTCATTAAGGTGTGGAGCCAAAGGTAACTGAGTAGAAATAAGAGTAAAAAGTATTCTACAAAACAACTACTCTCAGAAATACAATTTTTGGGAAAAAATTACTCAAGTACATGTAATGGAGTAAATGTACTTGAGTACTCCTCACCTCTGTATGTGTCAGTGTCTCCTTTGACAAATTTACTGTAAATTTAACTGTAAATGTGTGTATATGCCACGTTATATGGCATGTGCTCCAGTTAAAGACACATCGATTAAAACGTCAAACTGACTTTTTAAGAGCCGAGGATGGCCTGCAGCCAGCCTGTGGGATTAACTAAACTCATGGATTTACCTCCAATTAGGTGTCCAGGCAGGGGCCACGTCTGAGTCCACCTAATCCTGACCATTAGCAAAGCTAATTAAGAATTACTAAGACACTGTAGTCTGTGTTTTTCTGCATTTCTCTCTTTCTTGCTACATTGTACCTTTTTCTTGAACAAGCTAGGGTCGGCTGATATGCATGTTCCAGCCAATGGACCACCACAAGGGACCACAGAAATGTTATGTGATACTACGGTGGACTACCATTTGAAGAGCACACGCTACCTCCTGGTTATTTGGGCTGTTTCCTACTTATCTTTGTACATACATGTGTAAAAAGCAACAGCAATTTTTTTTTTTTCATTTGTAGTGTATAAATCTTGTTTGTTCTATCTTTAATGTTGTAACAGTGTCTAGGCTGCTGTCTTGCCCATGCCACTCAGAGATGGTGGTTTCTGTGAGGACTTTACCTGATTAAATAAATTCTACCATTATTATTACAGCTGCCAGTTCTTGCTGCAACAGAAGCTTTACATTTAGTAACAGCAGTTATAGCTGAAATGAGATAGCTCCCATCCTAGCAGACGTTTTACTTCCTGTATCCCTAAGTCTTACAGTGTGATGGGGGAACCTGCTCACATCCTGGACAGTCTTTGATGCTTTACACCAAAGGATAGAAAAGGGATAAAAGAAGCAAAAGATCTAATGTTGGCAAATCCAGCATTTTCCTGGACACAGAGTTTGCTTACTGTTGTTGAACAGTTTGTTTTTCACTCTAGGTGTGATTCATCACTTCCTGTCTACTGAAAAGTGTGTGTGGTCCGCACCGGAATCTAATTAAAGTGAACAGACTGAATCCGAGACGTCTCAGTGAGTGCGGATGGGACATGGTCCTCTACACTTTGCACTGTGGATGTATTTGTCCGGCACATACACACCCCCCCACACACACACACACACCCCCACACACACACACATACACACAAACCCACTGGAGTGTCGCTGTACCTCATGGATAAATTCTCCAATATCTCCTGGGTGGGGGGCAGCAGAGCGCATGGGGTACTGGTGGTCATGATGGAGCGGCCTCTCATCCAGACGCCTGATCCCCACCTTGACACACTCGGGCTCCAGGGCATCAGGCTGCTGCAGCTGACTCAGGTCGTAATCCTGGACACACACACACACACATACAGTACACACAAAGACACAACTTTATGTCTGTACGGAGACATTGAACTGAGCTACAATTCTACATGAGTACTGCTTTTATAGCAATATGTTCATGTATTTCATTTTGACCTGAGCATTTTACCCAAAAACAAATGGGGTTGCAGCCCTAAAAATTGATGCTCAGCTGGAGAGATTCTGTTGTCCATCTGGACAGAACAGATGGACAACAAAATCTCTCTAGCGACAACAATGGAAATGTGGAAATTGGTAGAATAAGCAGAAGGACATACTATCCCTTAATAATCCATTCCTTGTTACAACAGAATTTACTAACTGAATGCAAGTTTTTTTTTTATTAATAAAAAAACAGTCAACACAATCTGGGAACTATTACATTTCTATTTTTCCCCATCCTTTTCATTTTTAACTGCAGATGAGTTCTACTGTGGGTCAATGTGAAACTGCATGAAAGTGTGGATTATTATGTATGCAGACATGGCGACCTCTGGGCTGTTCTGAAATGTCAAGTCAATCACTCACACTTAAGAAGAGACACTGTGTGCCCATAGGCAAACTATTAATTCACACTTAAACCAAAGGCATAGAGAATATAAATGGGATTCTAAAGAAGAGAGGGTTCTGGTACGTGATAAGAAGCTCTGCCCTCCTGAACCTGAAGAACAATTCACTACTTATTTTCTCCAGGTGAGTAAATGGAATATGCTCAGTTGAAATTCACCAACATTTTATGTGTTTTTGAAGATCTAGTCTTGCCAAGCCACGTATCTTGGAAGAGAGTCAATAGAAACACAGTTTCTCAATAGAAACACAGTGTATACCGTAGTCATGAGGTCTCGGCCTCGAATTGTGAAGCGCCTAGAGATAATCGGCGTTTATGATTGGCACTATACAAATAAAACTGAATTGAATTGAAAGTTGTCATATCAGCATTCAAGATCAGTAGACAGACAATGGAGAGTTAGTGCTGCTTCCAAAAGGCCTGCAAGAAATCAGTGTTTACAATTTAATGATTTCCTTGATAGATTTAGTCATTTTCAGGACACCTTTATTGACTTTTTTCAGAAAACAACAAAACTCATGGCATTCTTCAGCTCCTCTCCATTGAAGAAGTGATTGTGACTGTGTTGAGAGAGATCAGTTTCATCCACCTAACCAGTCTGTAACCAGACAGACACATGAATGAGCTCTGAACAAAGGTAATAGCCAATCAGTGATTTCACTTTCTTTGCAGAAAACACTTCTCCATCCTTTGCTTTTGTTGTAAATTACCTCTGACTAATGGCAAAACACAACATCACGTGCATGCAAATGAGCACATTATGTAATTTAGCAACACCTAGTGAGTTTTCAAGCAGTATTTACCTACTTTTCATTGAAGACAAAGAAAAAAAGCTCATTAGTTTTGTTTTCATAGCCAGTTAGATGACCTCTGACCTTCGCCTGCACCTCAACCTTTCCTAATTGGATGTCTCAAATGCAGCTTAATTTGTTTGGAAAATTAAATTATGAATATCATGAAAACCAGAGACTACTTGTGCTCATTCTATTGAGCATTGTGTTAGTTCAGGCAGGAAGAGAAAACAGAGCTGGTCCACGCATTGCACCACACATGCTGACCCACTCCTCATTTACATAATAAAAAAATGACCTCAGCCTCCTCCCAATTCAAGCTAAATAAAAACTACAGGATCAAAATTTTAATAGCATATTTCTCATCTATATTTTAGCCATTGAAACTTGTGATGTCAGATTCTGCAGGGGTTTGGTGATCTCAGAGATGGTCAGCCTTGTGATTGCTCATATGTTCCAGAGCATTCATATCGCTTACTTACTTGTTATTTGTTCAGAGTAATATTGTCCACTTGGTGAAACTGTTCATATAGCCAGGCTAACATTTGATTGTGTGACCATCAGTCACTGACTAAATATGTAGACTTGCTGCTTCAAACTTAAACAAATAACATTGTACCCCAATACATGATTTCACCTTGATTTACTAGCTTGACATTTGTCTCTGGGATAGATAAAAATAATACACATGCTGGCTTCTTGTGAATGGAGCTGTCATTTAACTAGCTCTATTTAACAACGTCTGCAGTGAAAACTTCAGTGACTCAGATGAACATGACCAGCTCCTCGGATGCAGTGTCCTTCTCCATCATCTGTCCTGAGGGAGGCCTGAACCAGACTCTAATTCTATCTAATTATCCTCCACTTACTTATACAGTGTGTCTTTCACCTTCCCTTAAAAAGAGCCCTGCGGCCAGTGGACAGAGGTGAAGTGTGTGTCACGGCCTATGATCTGCTCCAGTTCAATGCTTGTGTCTGAGTCACTGCAGCAACCAAGCAGAAACCATTCGGCACTCTTCTGGTCTCCAGGGATATCGACTGAAGCAGCCTTTTCAGGACAATAGCAGCATGCTTGTGAATGACCTTGGGTTTTGTTCGCAATAGTGGCTGACCAACAAAATACCGTTGAGTGGCTGCTGAGAGCCATGCAATAACCGAGCAGGCAGAAAGGAAATGTGTTTGATCCAGTGTGTCTTCTCTCACAAGGACTGGATTGAGTCTTGTTCTCTGAAGGACACTTCAGCTTCACTCACTGCTTTACGCTTCCCTGTCAGAGAAGTAAATCAGCATTTATCTATAAATTTTAGACCATTTCTTCTCCATTTAAACATGGGGCAATAGCCTTAAACTAGGGCCAGAGTGGAAGTTTCTTAAAATGTATCACCACAGAACTTCTATCCATACGTACAACTACATGCCATACCTGTTATAACTTGTGTTCAAATTTGTTGACCCTAGGTCTGATAATAAACTTTTGAACTTTTATGGCCTGTGACCTTGACCTTTGAACTTTTGTCTGCAAAAGCACAGCCACAAGTGCCAGGCCCAAGGTCAACCTGTATGCTAAATTTGTTGAACCTGAATTCATTTGTTTTCTCATTTGCTTTTGACAAATGGCACCAACTGCTCTACCCAGGCCTTGACTACGCTGCCATGGGTAAATGGCAGCTCTAGAAACACTGAAATAATAATAAAGGTTATTGTGTTGCTTGCTTTATTTTTAACACTTTCAAACTTTAGTGGGGGTCAAACTGTACCTGACTCAAATATTGACAGCAGTTAAAGAAACACCCTCAATCTACAATAAACAACATAAATGTGTGTAAATTACACTTTATGAAATCTTTTATAAAACAGCACAACAATCTCATGTCAAACTAACCTCAACGTATATAATATGTACATGGTACTGAAAACCATAACCAGAAAATCATCATGGTAATTTCATCTCATTAAAAAGAGGATGTCTTTAATTTATTTAGTAGTCAAAAACAAACCCCAAGTGCTATGATGAAACTGGCTCTCATGAGAAAGGAAAACTAAGAGCTACCTCTGCTGCAGCAGTTAGGTTTATTAGAATTACCAGCCTCAGAAACCATCAATTTGCAGCACCCCAAATAGTACTGTATAGTATGTGATAGTTTTGGGGACTGCACTTTTGGGACAAATACAGTTGTGGAGCTATTTTGACCAATTGTGAGGGAGCTGCAGGCAGCCCCTCCCTGAACAAGTGTATGATTCCCAACACACACACGCACACACACAGACAATATGTTTTCATTTATTTGGATTTTTCTAAATCTTATTGTTTATTTCATATTATGTGCTGATCTACTGGAGATGGATGCTATTTAGTTGATTGATACATTAATGTGATTTTGGTTGGGTGGTTTGTTTTTGTTCCACTCTAATGCTCTCGCTCTCTGAGGTGATTGAAAGGCCCACCATTGTCATGGAGGCTCTGCCCATGATTGTGGTGTTAATAAGGTCCAGATGTGAACCATCAACCTCGTTTGGGGAAACGGGGGGATTTTGAGGAGGGGGGAATTTGAGGAGACAATGGAATTATATCGAATTTTTATTATATTTATGTTTTATTGTGGGTTTTTTTTGGTGAAGTAGGTTATTGTATAAATTGTAGTAAAATTAATCTAATTTATTTCTGATTCTTTGATAAGGAAAAATGTTATTTATCTGTAAATAATGTATATATAAAATTGTAGATACACCCCTTGTTCTATTGGGGAAATGGATGGGGCCAGTGCCTTTATATAGGGGCTGGTTATTATTGTTGGGGTCTGTAGTGTGGGACGGGGAATCCATAGCTGTCACGGCTGTAAAATGTCTGTACCTGTGTTGGAAAAGCCAGTAAAAAAGTCACCAAAGTTGCATGCTTCCTTTGTTTGGTCACACACCTCAGCCATCGCTGCCATTCCCAGCTCAGTAGGGGAGCAGTTTAACAACTTATACCTTACACCAATATTTCTTAAAGTAATGATGAAGAAAAGTGACGGACTGACTTTTCTTACCATAATAAGGACTAGACTATTGACTATGTACCCACCCTTTTTCTGTACAAAACAGCGACGGCCTGAATCACATTTAGAGGGAAAGAAATGGCACAAATTGACTCTTGACAAGGCAGGCCTGTGATTTGGAAAAGCGGGAACTACCTTGTGAAGCTGAAGAGAAAGTAACATGTGCAAAGCTAAAAGTGGCTACTTTGGAAAATCTAAAACATGTTCTGAGTTCACCTTTTGTTTACTACATAATTCCAAAAGTGTTCTTTCAGTTTGGATGTCTTCAGTGTTAATGTTGAATAATGAAATGATGAAAATAAAAAAGAACCACTAAGTGAATGAGTGTGTCCAATCTTTTGACTATTATAGCTTTGCTTGCAGTACATAAGTGACAGCACTCACTCAGAACCGGAATTGCTGGACTTATAAGTTAGCTGTTACTGCAGTGCATAGGCAGAATCACATCTCTACCAGAACTACTGTGATTAGTGCAGCTCAAACTTTTGCACTTATACTTTATTCTCTATCAATGATCAACTGTGGCTGATATTTATGGGCCACAGTGTGGTTTCTAAAAGCAGATATATACAATCATGTGCTTTATGCAACCTTTAATCAGATCGTGAGGTTAAAGCAATATTGGTTATAAGTAGAGATTAGAGGTGAGGGAACAGTTATAGTGACTCAGGGTCTAATAATACCTGTGCCTTGTATTTCTCATGTATACATACTTAAAGCTATACATGCGTGCATTCCTGCAAACCAGGTCTGCTTTTCCATAGACAAATTAAAACCCAGGCTTTCTGCAGAGGGAAAAAGATCATAAAATCTAATCACATGAAATTGATCCTGGACACTATCAAAACAAATTAATGTTGTTTTATCTGTAACAGTAATAAAGAAGAAGGAAACTCAGAGTTTGCAGAGAGTTTGTTTTACTAACTGTGGACTTTGTTTTTACTGCAGAGGGATTAAATCCTCTGATTCCTGGTATTCATAGTGAGATGAGCTTTGGATACAAATATATTTTCAATGATTGTTGGGGCGTACTCACACTTGGGCCATTTTAGCTCGAGCCGAGCTGGGGCCCACTTCACACCTTTCCAGGCCCCAGCACGTCTCTGCTCACATTACCGGGGGCCGAGGCTCAATGGCTCTTGTACAGACGTCATCAGGTTGTCTGTATGTCATCAGGAAGAGCTTAACAGAAGCTGTGGCCGCTTTGAAAAGGAAAACAAACAAATGAAAACATCCCGAGGACTTTACTGCTTTTATGGCAAACTTTGAGCCATTTTGTTCAGATACTGTGCTCTGACACACCCTCATTTCTCGAAAATGTAAGGCGATGAGTTTCCATCAATCGTGCGCCCAGATGCAGAACAAACTGCCAGTGTGAGTGCACCCTTACTCACAGTGGACTTGTCTTCATTTTCTCAGTGTATTCTCATATGCCACAGCTAGTTAGGATACAAACAGTGAACATACTATTTATTGTGGTACTTTTACAGTTGGCAATATTTCCATTCTTTTTCAATTAAAGTAAAGCTCCATTTGAGGTGTTGTGAGCATAATCCTTTAAGACGATACACACCTAAAGACTAGTTGAAACATTCGGCAGAGACCAATACTGACATGTTAAGAAAGAAAGAAAAACATGGACAAGATTATTTTCCTGTTAATATTTAATAAATCTGAAGAAATTGCTGCTGTAACCTGCTTCAGGATGCTGAGTCTAAGGAAGACAATGAAAATCCTAAAGTGGTCCTAAAATAATGCGTATCATTTGTTTTTTTTTTTTTTTTTGATTTTGATATTTCATGTTGGTGTTAGAGTTGGGTCTGGTGTGTGTAAATACAATTTACATGTGCTTGTAGAGGGGTCTCTCCTGTTTTAATTTGATGTGCAATATAACTATATTTTTACATGACTCATGTGTTGTTTTATGCGTTTTTGTTTCTTATTGTTGTGGAGCAATCTGTGGGTCCCCCAATTGCCCAGAGTCCTCCAGTTTGTGGAGTCTAGGGTTTAAGAGGTTTGTATTCAGGACACCTCAAAGTAATCAGAATCAAAGTAGCATTTTACTAGCTCTTGTGTATTGAAAGGATCTGTCAATACAATGTATATCATAATACCAGGGTAATAATATATTTGTGCCATGTGTTATGATACTGAAAAAGCAAAGTAATGAATACCTAAATGATAAAATCATAATGTCTGACTCACTGATGACAGATGACAGCTCTGCTATTGAATGGCCGAGTATTTAAACACAAAGCAGAATTAACTGTCTGGCATGTCATTTTGCTTTTAAACTATTAATAAAAATGTATTCTGTGTTTTTCCGATACTTTACACATACCTCATACTTCAATAGTCAAGCCAAAGCCAAAATTTTGCAGTCACAAGGTTACATGTACATCCTGGAAATCACTGCACTGAATTAAATGTGGTATAATGCTTCTTCATGACATTTCCAGTTTTGTGTCTTATTGTGAATTCACTGTTTTGATACACAGTATGTGCTCTACCATGTGCACACTCCGATTGTCAATACACTGGGAAAAAAGGGGACTGGCATTGTTAAATTTACACATATGGGATTTGTATATTCTACATGATTACTTTACATTTCTTTATAGTCTGGTACACTTTATTTGCACTTTGAGGAATGATATTCTTTAACTTTATCATGCCGAACTGGGAAGAAGCCATGTTTTTTCTGAAACTCTACCTCCTGCCCTTGCTTCCATTGAAGAGGTACACAGATGGTCTGACTCTTCGGGGGCTGACAGATAAATTCTTTAGCTTTAGCCGTACAGTATTAGCATGACACACACAACGGTTGTGTGGTTTTACATGCTGTTTTATTTATTTATGGTGTGCCAATGTGACCCAGCATCACACTTTTTTCTTTACTGTAAACTCAAATATCAACTTTATAATTTCCTCTGTAGAAAATAACACACAACCTGGCCCTGGAAACAGTAATTGATGTCAAGCAGAACAACACATTTTTCTGTAATTCTGTTTAAACAGGCCTGTCACTGACATTTCACATTTTTGCCTCTGATGCACCCACTTAGTGACGCGCAGCAAGTCATATTAACACAGCAGGAAGCAGTTGTGTATTACATAAAAATAATTTACTAACCATGTCAAATACAAATTAGTCAGGTCAACCAAGGAAAAATTACATTCAGTAAACATAATGTTGATATGTGCAACCACAGTCCACATGAATGCTAATCCAACAGCATTTTTATGTGGTTGGTTATAAATGTCCCATATTATATTTCCTTTGTACTGTACCTATATTAAAGAGATGGTAAATATATTTTTAGATACTCGGAGATACATTACACACAGCGACAAACTGGCTACAGGTCAACAGTAGAGTAGGGCTGTTTGATGGGATGTAAATACACAAAGAATACTGACTGCCATGAGCAAAGGAGTGCAGCTGGGAGAGTGGAAAACTGGACAGAGTGGACTGAGTGCCAGTGGAGCCGGAGTCCTCACACTTATTCTAAAACAAAGTCCTTTCCTGTTATATAATCCCGTCTTGGTAGAAAAAGCTAAAAACAGCTTAGTCTGGCACTATCTTGGAGGTTCAGTGGAGAACTGCCTGTCCTCAAAAACTGTTTTCAATACAAAAGAAAGCTACATGAAACAGAATTGTTGTGGGTGTAGATTAACTCCAACACATTATGTCTCTCTGGAGGTGACCTGCAAATCAAAACCACATACTCACAGCTGTTCCAGGCAGACTGCTTGGATAAAGGTAAACTGATCAAACACAGTCCTCGTTTTCAGTGTGTATCAATTACAAGGTTTGAACCGGATTATTTCAAGCGACCGGAGGTGGGCAGAGTAAACAGAAACCGTAATCAAATCCAAGTACTGTTTGTGTATGCTGTACTTGTAATGACTCAAGTAGAAGGTCTCATTAAAATACATGCTTCAGAAAAAACATGTCAAATATTCAAGTAGTGAGTAACTTCATAATACAAACATTAGGGCTAAATATATTGTGTTCACACAGGTCATTTATCCTATAGCTAATAATCAAGAGAGACTTGTATAGAATCAGGTAAATGTAAAAATACATAATGTTAAGCACTGAAAACAAATATGTTTCTTTGTATTTCAACTTGATTATTTTGAGCATTTTTCCTCATATTGCATTTGTCATTTTTTTTGTTCAATTTTTGTGGTTACATTTTACTTTACTTTACTTTTGCATTACTTTTACTTCAACCGTGGGTCCGCGGACCTCTGGGGGTCTGTGAGGGCATTGTAAGGGGTCCCTGGCCTTGTAGTCTCAATGTGTAGCCAGCACCATCATGCATCAGTTTGTAGTGAGGAAAAAACAGCAACAGAGGTGGAGGTCAAACAAGATTCTGGTGCAAGATTCATAGGAAACAGGGAGATGTGTGAGGAGACAAAGAAGGAAACACAGCAAGGGCTACATTAAATATGGGTTTACATTCACGACTGACAAAGGAGGTGACAAGGTTGTGATCATTTCTTTTTTTTTTCATTTTGGTGTTTTTATTTTGCTGCTTAATTTGTTCATTTTCTTAATTTACTTGATTATTTTGTTCAACTTCCACTGAGCATAAGTCCATATTTTCATCACAAATACGGTCTACGGTACTCAAATACTTGTAGCAGAGTAAATGTACTACTACCCAGCTCTGCTAACAACCCCTATCTGCACGTCTGCCTCGGTCATCATGTGCAGCATTCAAGAGCAGCAGTGACCAAAAAGACCAATTGGCAGAAATCCCTCGGATACTTAAAGTAATTTGAATTCTGTAGTGTCACTGTTACAAATCATTCATATATTACATTTATGACCACGTCAGACAGAGATCCACTGTCTGATTTATGTGGTGCCATTAATGTGGTGACCATAGCTGAGCTCGGTTTCACTGTGGATAATGGCTTCTACTGATGGAAATAAGTCGTTGTTTGTCCATCAGTGGAATTTAATTTAAGAAGCCTATTTCCTCTCCTTATTTACAGTCACTTTAGGTTTGATTGAAGCAGAGCATGTAATGTTTTCAGAATGTCAGAGGTCACTGTATTATGCCTTACTGCCTTATTTTATGCCTGCAATGCACAAATACAGGTGGCAAATATTAATATTCTACAATTTTCAGTGGTTTCCAAACTGAAAAATTTGATCTCCTAGGGACACAAAATGCAAGTGTGAACTGTGATTTTTTTTTTCTTCTAAATTCCACAAATAGAGATTTTATGTATTTCACTCAAATGTACAAGATCACAGGATGTATAAGAATTAAAATTAAAAAAATATATCTTGTAAATCCATAAAATGAACCAAAATGACCAAGATTATCGCGAACAGAAATTGAACCAAAAACATCTGAAAATGAACAAAATATTCAAGAAACAGAAGTAAAAAAGAAAAAGGTAACGTTCAGGAAAAGGGACAAAGAATACACAAAAATATAAAAATGAAGAAAAAATATTAAATAATACAATTGAACTAAATAATTAAGAAACAAAAAAACATGAACAAAAGAACAATAATGAACAAAATATTATGAAACAAGGACAAAAAATAAACAAATAAATGTTAATAAATTACAAAACAATCAGGAAACAAACATTTTACCGAAAAAAAAATCTGAAATGGGGACAAAGAAAAAAAAAATTTAAATTACAAAATATAAAAAAAACTTTTAAAAAATTGGACAAAATATTCAGAAAAAGGGACAAAAAAGAACAAACATTTTAAAAATTACAAAAAATATAAAAAATGAACAAAAATAAACGATCAAGAACATTACCGGTAGTGTGTTTTAGCTGAAGTCATTAAAATTAAACTCAACACACAAAACATTTTGTTTCACACACTATAAAGAAACATCAAATATTAGGATATAAAATACACATACGATACCTACAAATAATAGTGATTTGTCGCATGTCCTAGTTTTACTCAAAACTACTGTCATTTTAATATCATTTCTATATTTACTTATTTTTGACAATGTATAAAATGGTTAACTGCCATAATGCCAAATAAAGAACCCACCCCTACACCATGGTGGGTGTGGATCTAAAACTTGAAGTATGTTTATGTACACTGTGTGTATTTATCATTTCGCAGAATTTCAAAATAAGCTGCTGCAGTACAAACTTGTGTGCCGGTAAAATGAGGGTTAAACATCCTACCCACAGAGGCGTGGAGTAGCTTACTGTATGTGCTTGGCACCAGCAGAGTGGTTGTGTGGAGGGACACAGGAAATTGTTCTCAAACAGAAAGCAATTAATCCCGTTTCGAGGTCTTTTGTAGTGCACTTAATCTTAGCTGGAGGCTAGATGATTGAAAACTGTACAGAAACAGAGTGTGTGTCAGTGTGGCAACATTACATGTCTTTTATGGTTTGTTTTTGGGGGATGTATGTGAGTGTGAGCAGGGGTGGGTGTGTGAAAGGCGGAGACATGTTAGTGTGAACTGTGAAGAGGATGTGTGTTTTCAGCACTGATAAATGTAAGGGGAGCTGGAGGGCATTTTGTCAGAGCTGGGATTGCCAGTGAAGGTAAAGCCACCAATCAGAGGGAACCTTACACGAACGTAAAAGAAATAACCATACCTACAGAGACAGGAAAACTATTGGATGGCTGCTTGGTGTTTAATCTCTGTTCAGTGTGTGTGTGTGTGTGTACCTGGTCCTCCTCGCCGCCTCCCTCCTCATCGTACTTGAGGATGTTGTCTCGGACATCATCTTCTGGGTCAATGAGAAGCTGCTTGGCCTGACGCTCCTTATCCCTCCTCTTCATCCACATCACAAACAGCAGCACCAGCACTGTAGGGTGGAAAAGAAGGTTAAGACTGTATGTTCGACGCTTCTGACTCAATCTGTATATGTAGCCTTATGCATGTTCACTGCTCTGCTGTGGAGGTGTTGGCCTGTAAATCTACCAACTGAAATTCTGTGCTGTTTGGTTTGTGGATTGTTGTTTTGAAGCCTCCAGTTTGGCATTGGTTCTTGGAGCCAGAGGTGAACATACAGTATATTGTTAAACAGTCTTTTATTTACCTCTGTTGCAGAAGGTACAGTACTGGGCTTTTATTAGTAATAGACCTTTACTTCTAATTTCATGTAAAATTGGCCATATATTGAAGGATTGGAATTAAGATTAGAATAGAGGCAAATCTTTATTTATTTTCTCTGTTTAATAAGTAGAAATTTGAAGTTAAGCTCCCTTGATTTGTACCCTTGCCATCCATCCATCAATTAAATGTTTGATGGGGGGTGGGGGGGTGCTGGAGCCTATCCCATCTGATTTGGGGCGAAGGCAGGGTACACCCTGGATGAGCCACCAGTTCATCGCAGGGCTGACACATAGAGACAGACAACCATTCACACTCACATTCATGCCTATGCTGCCTTAACT
>JAQQAE010007146.1:0-16083 GCA_029823295.1 Pseudamia nigra
GGCTTCTGGTGAGAAACACTCTGTGTCTTGGAATCACTTCACCTTGGTTTCTCATAATAAGGTCATAGTATTGTACAGTGTTTACTATTGTGTGATGTAACACAAGCACTTCTCACATAAATTAACACAAGTTGTTTTGTTTTATGCTTTTTATTATGTACATATTCAAATATAACAAGGACAAGGAGGCTGGTTGAAGCAGGTGATATACTTGCAGTTCACCACTAGATGTCACTGTTCTGTGTGGTTTCAAAGCCCCAAAACTTTGTTTCATTTTCCGGCACTATCAGATGAACCCTGTGGAAGCTTCCTGAGGCTTCGGCTGCCCAGCCCTAACAATAACTCCAGGGGACTCAACAAATTTTTTTTAATTCAACCTTAACAGAACAAACCTGACTATACCCTCACAATAAGCTGCCACTTCTCCCTCTCTGTCACTGTCTCTGATTACTAATATTTATGCCTTCTCACTCGCACCTGTATGGACCCTACCACCTGAACAGGTAAGGGGGGAGGGGAGAGTATAATGAGAAATGAACACAAACATACAATCTACAAATAAACCAAACATGTAATAGAATTTCTGCTGACATCAAACCAAATCTGACAATAACACATAAGGTCTAAGTGTCTGATTTTAACTAAAATGTCAAAACTACAGAAATCTCCCTCTCCTTATCCCCTGCTACTATCCCTGTGCCCTGTTTAACTCACTGCTCAAGATCTGATCAGCCAAACCTGTGCCCACTTTTCCTAATGAGCTCCTGACTTCAATACTGTGAAAAAACACAAACAAAGCACGCAAACCCACATGCACAACACAAAAAAGAATCAATTTCTGATTCTGAATCAAAATTCAGAATCAGAAATTGACATCATGAAAAACAAAACTATAAATGATACTTTTAGGGAAACAGAGTGTAGTGAAAGGGGAGAGAGAGCACCCCTTTCCCAAGGGCTTTGTGCATCTGGTTCTGATACATGCACTGATAAAATGAAAGCTGTGTCCCAATTCAAGGGCTGCAGCCTCCGTGGGCTGCAAAGGCTGCAGCCCTTGAATTGGGACATGGCTCTTGTGTGTATGTGTCGACTCTAGCTTAATCCACGCAAGAAGGACTTAATTGAAACATAAGTTTGAAGGAAAAAGAATAAAAATCCTTATAGTGGTTAGTGGTGTGGCACTGAAAATTCACATAATAGACAATATTACATCAGTCAGTAAAATTGCTTTAACTACCACGCTTGCTGTCTTTTTCACACGGTATTGTAACAGCTCTTTATTCAGATCAAGACATATAAATGTTGATTATGAGGCAGCATATTAGGGCTTCTTCACTTTGCTACTATTGCTACTGCTGCTGCTGCAGCTGGAACGTCTGGACATGGTGAGAGGAGGGGAGGACGCAGGTAGATCCAATTCCAGCTGAGTAGCCTTCACGACCAGAGGCTTCACAGCAGGGAAAAGACGTGCAGAGGCCATGGGGCTGCTGCCGCCTGAGGCAATAGACGACCTACACAATCGAGCAAAGGCACAGAGGAACAGCAGGTTAGTAAAGTTTATTTACTATCAAGAAGTATAAATATATTCACATGTACATTAACTACAGATAATTTGGAAATTGTGTGACAGCAGAACTTATTAGGACCAGAAGGAAATAGACTTACACTGTTTTAAAAATCTTCACATTAATTGTTTGTAAAATGACAAGAAATCAATTAAAAGCTGGGTTATTTCGGCTCAGCGTCGCCCCCCCCGGCTGCTTCTGCCTCCAGCATTTTTACCGCCCACAGCGCCATCTGATTGGTTAAACAAGCCACAGTATGCGTAAGCCATACACACACACACACACACAGCAAAGAGGTAACATTTTCTCATGTGGACAAACTCTGGAGAAAAAACACGTGTCGAAGGTAAACGCAGAAAACTCCCAAAATTGTAAGAAACACCCCAGTGCACTATATCTACTAACGTTACAGTGTGTAGCAGAATAGAGCTCGAGTGAACATTAGCTGCCGCTAATGTACCTGTTACGTACCTCCTGACATGTCTGTGAATTACTTGAAAGAAGGTGCTGATAATATCGACAGTCAAACAGTCCGTGATAGTAAAAGCATGTGTGTGTGGTTGAGAGAGAACACGTAAAAAACTCAATTCAGTCTTGTTTTCTTGTAGGGAAGCATACTAAGTTGGAGGCTGATTAGTTTTACCATAACATTAGTTGTCCGGTCTGGCTGTAAACACTCAGCAGACTATGTATTATCAATGGGGAGAATGTATGTCATGTGGAGAATAGTGTGTGTTTGTGTGAAAGTCGCATGAAAAACGCTACAGCTCACGACCACTACAATAACTTGTGAGTCTAGGATCCATGCACTTCTGGAGCTATTTATTTTCTGTTTTTTTTGGTTAAACTAGTTTCACCTGATTCATGTTGTCCTGATTATTTAAACGCCACCCCTCACTGTAGAGTTTGTTTTGTTCACGTGCATGACCACACCACATTGGTGTCTCTCACCTCAGTGAGGCCATACTCTGGCCAGAGCTAGTTGTCCTGGAGCTCCGTCCACTGCCAGGGGTGGAAGAAAGGACTGGAAGTGTCAGGTTGGCCTGAGACGATCAACACAACATATGTCAAATCCAAATCACTGACCTTATGAATGTAAAAGAACACATTTGTAAGTCTCGTATACCTCATGGAAGTATTTTTCCAGAACTGATCTGAGCTCTGGATCCTCATCCATCACCTGAACCAGCATCTTGTCAATGTTCTTGTTGAATTCTTTCAGCTCCTTCACTTTAATGTCCTTTTCCTCAAAAGTCTCTTTCTTGGTTCCTCGTGCTGAGCGGATCTCTTTGGCAAACTTAGTGCACTAGCAGAAAAATAAAAAATAATGAGAATTAATGCGGAGAAATGTTGCACTTATGTCAAGTATTATTATGATGCACCATAAATGTACACAAAACTCTATCTATATTGCTTTACCCTTGCTTTGGTACAACAGTACTGTGTGAATCATATAAAGCTCGGGTCAGAACTGATGAGTAGTTCTCACTTCATTCAATTCACTTTTTGTGTGTATTGTCACCCATATTGATGTATTTCAATAGGTCATATATTTCTGTTTAATGCTCAGCAAACATGTTTTAGTGTTTATTATCACTTTGAAGGAAAGCATATAACTTGCCTCTCTTGTGTTACACACTCCTACTCTCTGCGCACAGACAGAGCAAGAGAGGCTTGATGGTGAAGTGAGCACTAGAATGAATAATGCAAGAGCTAAAGTGCACAATTACCCACATCATCACAAAACTAAGTCAGACAGATTTTGCAGAGAAAACCCAGAGGAAAAATAGACCAGAATGAAAAAAGGAAAAACAGAAAATATCGGATATCCTCCAGCTGACACCTACTGTGTTTCTGAAATCCAAATATCATTTCCAAACCACACAGTGAAAGTGGTGTGTGCAAACTTTTGACCCTCTTACAATGTGATAAAATAACTAAAAACCATCCCCTGTGGAACCTGTTTTGTGGCTCTGTCAATCTTGACTTCTTGGGCAGCGATTTCTCGTTTCATCTTATCGATGCAAACGCGCTTGTCTTGTATCTTATCTTTCTCCAGCTGCTCTTCTTGGACCATCATGTCCAAGGTGCTGTTCATGTCCTGGAAATGCAGAGCAGTGAATGAGCACAAAAGAACCACTTCACCACATGACTCAGGTGTTTGAAATTTAATGTTGAATGAATATTGTCACAGGGACACAAAGAAAGAACCAGCTACTTATATAATACTGAAATTTAATCCTCCAGTTATCCATTCTCAACAAAAGGCCTCAGTGTTTTTAGTTGCCTGCCTGCTGATTTTTATGGGGTAAATTACAAAACTACAAACCTCAAGACGGCACTAGAGCATGTGATGATGCGAAATACACAAAATGAGCAACAATATATGACATAATAAAATGGACTCCGCAAGCCACTTGAAACCTGACACTTTCAGAAAAACAGTAAGAATATACGGCTTCTTTTCCACCAACGTGGGTCTGTTTTAGTGTCCAATATTTGTTCAACAGTGACTATTGGAGAATAACCTGGATGTCCTGCTGCAGCTCATGGATTTGCTTTTTCTTGTACTTCAGTGTTTTCTCAGCCGCCCTCAGCCGCTCCTCCAGATGCAGTTTTTCCTGGTACTCTGGACCTGGAACATAAACAGGCACTGAAATCAGCTTCTCATTCTGCTTTGTTCACAGAGGTCAGAGGCCGGGCACTGTCAGTCCACATGCTTTAACAGATGACGTAAACAGCATTTTCCCTGTGGGTATTCGGAATCAAGACTTTTTCCCGATGAATCGTTTTCTGACTGAAATTTTTTTTTCATGTGTACGGTGCAGGTTGTGACTCGTGGCTCCTGGTCAGCCGGAGTGAAGACCAAGATCCTGTGTCATAAATATGGAACCAAATTCTAGTTGTATGCTGTGGTGAAAAAGTCATTTTTATGATCAGTGTGGGCAATACAGCTATTGCTATTTGTATTTGCATTTGCATCTACTTTGTTAGTAGTCAGCAGAAATATTACATATGTTACAACATACATGTTACTCATTTAGAAATGTCAAGTCAAACATCCAAACCAGCAAAAATACAAAAACTGAAGAAATACAAGAACTCCAAATAATACAAAAGCACAACACTAAAACCTCCTAAATCTGGACATTTACATTGCAATGATACGTTTCTTTTGCAATTCTATATGTTGTACAGGTTGATACTGTACAACACATAGAAGGATTATGACGGTGGGGAAAATGAATTGTGCAGGAAATATAGTGAAACCTCATTTTCACATTACAAATATAGTCTTTTTAGAACAAGGCCAAAACAATGTGTGCATATAAACTTATTTCTGTATTGATCTCAATTGTTACATAAACAAAACTAGATAAAGTGGCATCACTTCCTACAGATGAACTATGATAAGGTTCTGTGAGTTTACTTTCACAAAGTGTCCATCATACATACCGGCTTCTTTGACTTGGTTGAGGGCTTTGCGAAATGCAGAATTACTACTGTCAAACAACAGAATGTTGTTCTCCAGAGCTTGGTTTTCCAGTTCTGTCTTCCTGATTTTGGCATCCAAACTGTCTCCTATCTGTCTCAGCTCCTCTTTCTCTTGTGCAGCCTAATGAAAACACAAAGCGGCAGCCATTCATTGTTCTAGGAGAACTAAAAATAACCTTGCAGTTTCAAGAGGCAGTCTGTATGTAACACATGTGATGGAGGGTTTGACAACTTCTCACCTTTGTGATATAGTAAGCCAGAGACTTTTCCTCCTCACTGTCAGGAGTTCTCATTTGAAAAGACACAATCTCAAAACGCTTCTTCAGTATGTCGATCTTTGGTAGTTTCTGGTTCAGCTCAGTCCTGTCACAGAAAAAAAGAGGGATTGTTTTAAGATGGTCACTGCACAGGCAATATATCGTGAGTTAGAGATAAGGGACTGGTTGTAACCTCCCCTTTAATTTATCTATTTCTCTTAAAAGATCACAATTGAGAAGAAGTCAACTCTCTTTGTAACCATCCAAGTTGCTTGTCTCAGTTTCAGTCAGGTGAACAGTGACGGATCTCACTGGCTCAGAAACTGGAAGAGTGTTGTCAAAGAAAACCATGATGATGTTAGGCCTGTGTCAGCAAAAGGACTGATGATGGAAGTGAAATTAATAGCACACGGAAAATTAATGCAGCACATACACATCAGGTTCCAAAGCCCCAAATGTTGTGCATATTTAATTTACTTCTTTGTGAACATTCTCTGTCAAGTGCCCAAGAATTGGACAGATGTGACCAAAAAATAGTTGTAAGAAAAAAAAATTGGCTGTAGTTAAGTTTCAGTTATTGAAGACCTTTCAAAGCAGTAAATATGATAAATAAATAAATAAATAAATAAATAAACAACCTGAGTATGTGATTGTCCTGTTCCATGAACCGGATCTTCTGGCTCATGCCCTCTTTTTTAATCTTTTGCTCCTCCTCCCGCTCCTTCATGGAGTTCTGTATTTCCAGCTTTCTCTTCTCCAAGGACAGAACACTGCCTCGCTTGTCGTACAGCAGCTCCTTCAGACGCCTGGCATCTGATTTCAGCATGCTATATTCCACCAGTTTGTCCTGAAGCAAACAAAGCAGAGCATGGCGTTTTCATTGTTTATCATAAGGCGCTGACTTTGGAAAATGTACTTCATGGATTTAAATCATACTTACCTGTTTCTTGAGTCTTCGGGTTTTCAGTTCTTTCTCGCTGCAGATACAGAGGATTGTTTGTTCCTCAACTTTATCCCTCAGATTTTTCTTTTCAGCCTCCAACTTATCCAACGCTTTCTTGAATGCGCGGATATCATCCTATGCAATAAAAAGCCATGTACAAGTTACTTCACTGGTCAGTTTTGCACAAAATGCAGGATATTATGTTGATATTATGTTATGAGCAGACAGACTGACCTCAGACTCTTTCAAGGTGCGGCCTAGCATCAGGGCTACCTTCTTTTTTTCCTCCAGAGCCGTGGTTACCTCACTGAGGTTCTTTTCTAACATGCTTTTTTCATCGTCATTAAGCTCACCTTGCAGCCGTGCAAGTTTTTTACTCAGGCCAAGTAGCTGGGATTCCTTCACAATTGATCAAAATTAAAAAAGTTTTCATCAGACAAGACAAAACTGTTGTCAAGCTTTAAATGGTTTTTTTGTAAACTTGCCTGTTTGATAATGTTATGCTGGTGCCACACTAATTCTTTCTCCATTTTTTTGTTGTTGCTGTAGAGCTGGGACAGTAGAGCCCTGCTCTTGGAAATTTGGGAAAAAGTATCTTTCTCTTTCATCTTAACAGCCTCCAAATGCTGTCTGTGCTGAATCAGCTCGTTCTTGCAGCGCGTCAGCTCGACATCCAAATCCTAAATTTAAAAACACAGGCAAAAACAACAGTGGCATTAATTATTTCTGATTTATTTTTGGTTTGGTTTGTTTGTTGTCACAATACAGCCCTGTAATGCTCAGACCTTGCTATACCAGCAAGTGCCAGTCTGCTATACCTCACATGACCACTAGAAGGCACCCAAGACTGCTTCAAAAGTTCTACAAGAGCGCTAGAATTTTGGGGGTAATATTCCAGTGCATTATATTGACTCCCTTTCAAACTGATCAAAATGGCCAAGATAATCCACAAATTTACCCAACGCTTAAAAACAAAGACAATTGATTACTTTTCAAGGAGTGCGAGGCGGCTCACCCTGACTTCCTGCTCCTCGTCCTGGTGAAACTTCTCCATCTGAGCAGCTCTCTCCTCTTCACTGACAGCTGTCTGTGTCACAATCTTCAGCTTTTCCTCCAGTGCAGCGTTGTAGGCCCTGGCCTTCTTAATTCTGAGCACAAACCATTATTTATAGTCACAACCTTTATAATGCTTATTTTATTTCATGTCTCTACTCGTTTTTTGATTTCAGTTTAGTTCTGGTTATTTTCATGAGTTTATAGATAAC
Source organism: Pseudamia nigra (assembly GCA_029823295.1). Taxonomy (NCBI): domain Eukaryota; kingdom Metazoa; phylum Chordata; class Actinopteri; order Kurtiformes; family Apogonidae; genus Pseudamia; species Pseudamia nigra. The sequence continues at coordinate 7,526 of JAQQAE010007146.1, forward strand.
GTGACTCGTCTGTAGTTGTACTTGAGTTATTCAAGTGTTATGAGGAAGGCTCATAAAATAGGAAAACGTGGAACTCATCATACAGTATGACTTACAAACCAACAGATGATGAAAAGTCCAATATATGTTTAAGGCCATTATGTTCCTTGCCTGCAAATTCATTTAACATTGTTTATTGTAATTTTGAAATAACCCTGTTCTATCCACACAGAGCTTGTGCACAAATTTACTAAAGACCATTTAGGAACAAAAATAAGATTTCACTTACGTTTCATTGTTGTCTACGATTTCTTTTTTCAGTCTTGTGATACGGGATTTTGCAGTTTCCATATCAGACGTCGATTTCTCCACTTTTGCTTTGCAGTAATTTAGCTACAAGTCACACACAAATAAAAAAAGACTAAAAAGAGATTTCTTAAACCACAGAAAACATAAACAAAATTCTACAGCAACTAATACCAAGCCTGTAAATGTGAGCTGCATTGAGAATCTGACCTCATCCTGCAGCCGGCCGACATTATTCTCCTGCTCCCTCAGTTCCTCTCGTAGTTTTGCTGTCTGACGGTTCGATGCCGTGATCTTCCTCTCAATTTCCTTGTTGTTGTTTCTCTGAGTTTCGAGCAGGCGCTTCTTCTCCGCAATAGTGTTATTCTGTTTGATGATCTTCTGCTGAGCCTCAGCAAGTTGCTAAGGGGATGACAGGTACACAAGCTTTTAGTGTTTACTGCAGATCAGTGTACATTTACATTCTGTCGCCTTTCTTGGTTCCAAAAGAAACAAAAAAGCAACATCATGTTTACCAGTGCACACTGCTCCATTTCAGTGTCTCTTTGCTTCATCTGTTTGATGGTGTTTTCCCACCGCTGCCTAAGCTGGTTCATTTCCTGGTGAGCCTGCTGCAAGTTCTCTGAAGCTTTATCCAACGCAACCTGTTGATTTTGAAGAAATCAAGAGCTTTGAATGGTACCAAAACAAATGTTCATGGTTTTCGATCATAGCTGTCACAGAAGGAACATAAAGTGTAACATCTCAATCAACAGGCCATGAAGGGTCACAGGGTTCATTTAAAATGTAACACTGTGTAACACGGTGTTTTTCAGCTTAAGAACCAAAAGAGAAATGTGATGTCTCCATCGGATCCAGTCCTAACACTAGTATGGTATTCAGGTCAAATTGACCCATTTCCAATTTTTATAAGAAAGAGCTGTGGGTATGGAGCTCCCAGGGTGGCTAGCGGAGGGTTTAACACACCCAAAAGAAACTCAATCTCAGTTTTTACTTGAAATGAATGTGTAGATGATGAAATGTTAATTGCCAATGAATTTCTTCAAAACAACATTCATTTTGATTTATTTTATTCATTTTGTGATTTACACCAAGGTTCCAGGTGTTGTTGTGGTGGAACAGCAATTAGTGCGGCACTGGAGTGGGCACATGTGCATGTGTGGGGTTTCTGTTGCAGAGCTGCATGGATTTCCACACTGACAGAGAGAGAGAGGCCCACTGATGTACCGTGTGTTTCACAGGCGTAAGATAAATCCAGCTTGTTCCTGACTGTTCCTGTATCCAATCAATTTTTCATGTATTTATCTTTAAAAAAAAAATAACGTGTGAAAGCTGAAGACTGAACTTGTTTTCTGAATTTCGATTTAGTGATTTAAAAGACATTTTATGTACTAAATCAACAAAAGTGAACAAAATAGTAAACTAAATCACCAAAATTATTAATGAAGACAAATAAAACATTGAAATGACCAATAGAATACACACACGTGAACAAAATAGTCCAAAAAATGAACCAAAATGAAGTAAAAGATTCCGGTTTCATGGCCGATGCAAAGTTTGTTAAAAAAAAAAAAAGCGTATGTATATCATGTGTTTGAAAATGGATTAGTGTGAATATGCAGTGTCACCATATTAAAAAGTCAATAGTTTCCTTAAAAAACATCATTCAGGGAAACAGTTTTTTCTAAATGAGAGGCTACCGTCAATTTCTCATCTATTCAATACAAATCCCAAGATGTATTTCCTTTGTATTTGTACCAGAAATGACAAAATGATCTAACTACTTTATAAGAATTGCAATTTGAACATCATCACAACAGCAATTTACACTTCAGAATCCATTATTAGCACAAGTGGATTTTTTACAATAGTAAAGACTCATCTGACAATACCTGTGCAGATTTTGTCTCCATCCTCTCCTTCTCGAGTACTCTCAGCTTTTCGTTTGCCTCCTGTTTCTTTTTCTCGATTGCCAGAGTAAGCGACTGGATAGAGACATAAAGTAAATCTACTAAATAAAGAGCAACTAAATCAATGCACATTCTGTTTACACTTATTTCACAAAGGCCTTATCTCTTTACCTTGATTCTCTGATCATCTTGCTGGGCATATTTGATGATAGCCATAGTGTCCTCATCTTCATGCATCGCCTTCTCCAAAAAGGCATCCATTGTCTGCTGGTCCCACTTCATTGTGTTGCTGAACTCTTCCAGTTTCTGTTTGGCCTTGAAGATCTGGTTCTGAAGAATTAGAGAATGATTAAGTCATGTGTTTTGGAAGCTGCAACAGTTTTAAGGGATAAATGTTTTATATTGTACAGACCTCAAGCATGTTCTTCCTCTCTGCTATAGATCTCTGATCATTGCGGATCTTGGTGATGTCCTGTTGAAGTCGAGCATTCTCTCTCTCCGCCACTGCTGTAAAGTGTTTTTCCATCTCTTCTTCTCTCTCCAAGGCCCTACATATGCCCTGTGTGCAGAAAATGTTAAAAGAATAACTGTCAGGTAATGTGGTACTGACGATCCACCGGTGAAGTGTACCAGAAGGGATGCACAGTAGACTTGTAAATCAAAATGCATTTCGATGCACTTACCTCAACATTTTCGAGCTCTCGTCTAAGATTTTCAAAATTCACCACATGCTGTTGCTTATTCAGTTTGTTCAACTCAAGTTTCTCATCCAGTTCCGCTAGCTGCTTCTCTTTTCTGTATATCTGTTGGATAGAAACACATCACATTACAAACGTCATGTGAGTAAATTATTGTAAAGAAAAAAAAACAAAAAAACTTTGTGGTACCACGGTAAAGTTTCAGGTGAACAAAAATGAAGAATTAAGAAAAATGACCAAAATTAATAAGCAAAAAAAACAAAAAAAAAAAAACAAAATAATACCCCCTACACACTCCACCACCACCACCAAAAAAAAAAAAAAACCCAAACAGAAATGATTTTTTTTTTTTTTTTAAGTGTAGGTGAAGGCTGGATTTCAGCTTTGATGATCTGAGCAACAGTTTGTAACAAAGTTGTCTCTGTTTGAGGAGTCCCCTCAAGCTGAATCATAGTGAACCTGTCTGTTACACTGAACTGTAGCTTAATTTGTGAATTAATTTAATGATTGTCAGATGTTTTGGGAGGACCGAACCTGCTGCCAGTAGCAGGTGCACTCAAAATTTCCATGGAATTTTCTAGTTATTTGAACCACCTTAGTTACTTCATTTATTCTTCTTTTGTTAACTGTTTTTCAGGGGTGTCAAAGGCACATTAACTAATAGTAATTGGGTGGGGTTAATGTCGGTGATAAAACTCGTCCTCTCACCTCTTCCATCAGGGCCTTGTTCTCCTCGTTGGCTTCGGGGACAGCATAGCGCCGATCCCAGCTTATCTCCCGTAAAACGGCGGACAAAATGTTCGCTTTGGTCTCCATGTCTTCTGCAACTTTACCCGAACCGCTACACAGAAAAATATGATCCGCTCCAATAATTAACGAGCTTTTAAATGCGTCCTATTTACTACAGTCTCCCCCCCTCTACTTTTCCGTAAGCTAACTGTTTGGTTCCGGTTGCCCCTAGCAACCGCCGCACGTGCTTTGACGTCTTCTCACCACGCTGTGGCAGTAGAATAATACGAACAGTGTTTTATTGCCTTTACGGGTGGATTTAATGCCATCCGAGGATTGAAGGAACCTCAAAGGACGACAGTGCAGCGTTGCCATGGTAACCACACAGCGTGGCATTCTAGTCCACGAAGATTCCGTTTGAGTTTTCCATTAAGTGGTGGAAAAACCCTAAATTTTTTTTAAACTACAAAAGGTAGGTTTATGAAAAGTAAAGACATGTCCTGAAAGAACTTGACGTTATGATGTTTGAATGGTGTGGACAACTGCGGTCCAAAAAAACCAAAAAAAAAAACAAACAAAAAAACAAAAAAACGTACGGAATAATAATAATAAAGAGTGAGACGAACAAGAGTGATGATAAAAATGCCATTCTATGTAATGATCTATGTAACGCTGAAAAGTTTTAAACAGATTACGTGAAATGCAGAGGTGGGATGAAATTGAATACATTTACTATTTTACATGTATTTGAGTATTTTTTAAAGAAATGTACATCTGTGAGCGGTTGTTTTTCAGAATATTCTTTACTCTTACTTATATTCATGGTGAAAAATTAAGCTAAGTTATATTTCACAACATGTCCATAAGCAGAAGTGATTGTATATGGACTTTACTGACTAATTAAAAAATAATCAAGTTGGGGGAAAAAAATGGGGAAAAAACTAAAGAAAGAGAATGCACAAAAAATGACAAAAACTACCAAAGAGATCAACAAAAATTAACCAAAAACAAATAAATCATCATATTCAGATGTATCTTGTTAATCCCACACTGGGAAATTATTTAACCAGTAAATCAAGTAAATTAAAAAAAAAAGACCAAAAAAATTACAAAAATATAATTAGCAGCAAAATGAACAAAATAATCAAGTAAATTAACAAAAATGAACAATATAACAAACAAAAACGAACAAAATAAACAACAAGTGGGCAATTCCTGAGATTAGAGATTAAACATGTCACATCTAATTGCACTAACACTTGGCCCAAGTCTGAACTTTAAAACTACAATTCCATTGTTTGTTTGTTTTTACTTGGGACATGATCTTATCTGCTGGAAATGTAAAGTTGATCATTTTGTGTAATATTTTGTCCACTTTTGGTCAATTTGTATATTATGTTAGTAATTTCTTTTTTTAAAAATTCATTCTGTTTGGTACATTTCTGGATTATTTTTGGTGATTTTTATTCATTTGTGGGTTCTTGACTATTTTGTTTATTTTTTGTTAAGCTTTGATCATTATCACTGCCACACTACATTTTTAGTGTACAGTATATGAATCCGAATAACATTTATGCATTTCACTTTTCAATGCTTAAAGATGATAAAATGTATTAGAATGAAAATTGAAAAATATCAAATTAGTCAACAATAGGTTACTACAGCCCAAATAAAATTCTACAATCTTACATCTTAAATACTACATAAGATTTGCAGGTTATTCTAAAGCTCAGTACTCCAATAAAAAGAATAAAGTTTTCTTCAATCTAATTCAACTCAAGTCATTCTGTAGTAGGACCCTTAGAAGCCCTAAAGTCATAATAGCTCACTCAGTTATGATGAGTGAGTTCAGTTTCCCTCAAATGCACAAAACCTTGGACATTTTAAAGATACCAAATTGAAACATTTATTTTTCTTTATACATTTGTGTTTAAAGAAACAGCATAATGCTTAAAAAATTACAATCAATGTTTTATACTGACTTGTCACACAAATGTATCATAAAACAAAGCAAAATGAGGGACGTACACAAGAGTATTAAAATTCAGTATTTCAGGAATGACCGATCCCTTTTCAAACCCTTGTGTTTAGAAAAGAATTCCAAAGTGGGTGTAGCTGCTTTTGAGTCCGACGACACCAATGAACTGCGTAGTGACTCCTCCACTTGGCCTGAGAGCGCACGAGAAGCCCAATACTTTAAATAAAAGCCCCAAATCACCATGAGTTAACCGACAGAGAAATTCCTTTTGATTATGTACACACAGACACGCATGTAGTAAGTCTCTGCTGTGTAAAATACTTCAGTCCTGAGGGTTGAAAAGGCAACGTAGCTGTGAGCTCAGCATGGTCCTCGTGTTCACTCTGGTCTCTGTTTGTAGATGAATCACATGGTGTTAAACTGCTGTGCTTTTGGTCCCGATGTGCGGCCGTGCAAACTCCACAAAGTCATCAATAAGGACGGGCCACGCTCCTGTTAAGCACAACAAAAACAATCAGACTACTGACACAAACACGAATCAGTAATTGGCATCTTGAATGACTTTTCACACTTTTTTGGTAAAAGCAGTAGCACTATTTGCATGCAACCTGTGTGTCAAAAGTTGACAAGATGGCGATCTGATCACGGTCAATACCTATGGCAAGTTACAATTAAACTGAGTCAGACACTTGTGAACTGTGGTCTTTACTTGTTACAAGCTGTAACACCACCGATCCCGCAAGTGACATGATGGAGAGACTGAAGTGGTAGATAAACAAGTTTCAAGTAAATTGGGTCAGATGCTTTTAAAGGTATCTTGTTGACATGGGAGATATCCCGAGCTTCGCGTCAAACACCGTGCCGCCCGCGACCCGCTGCGGGGACAGTGGCAGGTGGGGAGTTTGACTGGGGCGGTACACATGTCAAACGGTAACGCAGGTGTCCTAAGGTGAGCTCAGGGAGGACAGAAACCTCCCGCGGAGCAGAAGGGCAAAAGCTCGCTTGATCATTATTTTCAGTATGAATACAGACCATGACAGCAGGGCCTCCGCTGTCATATTACATTAACATACGAGACACCTATTCAGCCTGTTGTTCTCTATTCTATTATTACTATAACTTGCCTTTCACAATGAAATGTCTGTTCTTGGTGTCAGATTTTGTTAAATAAATTTCCCCAAAAAAATGCGACCTGTTCTCCTGAGCGGCGTATACACGTTTTTTTCCTTCTTCATTATGCATTTTTTGGCTCGTCTGACTAAAATTCCGAAGCGACATATAACCCGGAAAATACGGTACATGTGATTTCTCAGGTATTTTACTTTTAATAAATTTGCAATAATTTCAAAAAACACTTTTTCACACTGTCATTATGGGGTGTTGTGTGTAGAATTTTAAGGGAGAAAATAAGTTTAATCCATTTTGGAATAAGGCTGTAACATAAAAACTTGTGGAAAAAGTGAAACACTATGAATACTTTCCGGATGCACTGTATGTAAAATTATGTGTGGGCACGATAGAGCCACCTTTACCCTTGTTGTTTTTGTAGGATTGCAAATAAAAAAAAATACAGAAACTGCACAGTACAAACACACTAATATCTGAATGAAATGGTTTCATGTGATGCCATTCCTATGGCACAAAGTAGAACAAACAATAAGAACGATTGACATGTGCTGAATTAAACCTGATTTAAGTCCTAGATTTCATATTTTCTGCCCCCAACAGCCAAGACCATTTCAAATTGAGGAGGTAACACTAGACACTTGACTATTCTGGTTCTATTGTGATTGAAATGCATGTGTGTAGTCATTGTAATCTAATAAAACAACAAACTCAATTTAGCCTAAGACATTTGCACAGTACTGTAAATCACAAAACTGACAAATTAAAGAAACACAGCTTCGGACCTTTTGGAAATTTGACAACAAGCCTATTCGCTGATTTTATATTTGAACTTCTGTGTATCACATTCATTTGACATACTACACAACCGTACAGAAGTTAAGAGAGAGTTCTACTCATGCCTGAATGATTCAGCAGTGGTATCTATTACCTTTCAGAACCCCATAGTTGCCTGATTTTGCTGCACCTCCCCTCCCCCACATATGCAGCTGTACCTGCCCATGTTTGCAATTAGACATATGTTGTTTGACTGATGCTTTTCTGTTACCATGACCAGGGCTGTGGACTTTGCACAATGACACATTGCGATTATTACATAAAAAAATGCCAGCTAATGAAAATCCTTACAACCGCCTTTGAATAATAAGCCTGTATAAAAAAAGAATAAAACCACTTCATTATAAAAAGCTTTGAAGTGTGATGTGACTCTTATTCGAGACTTAACATGACACAAACCTTCTTCATCATAATTTGACATGTCATCTGTGATCATTGTGCTGAAGTCTAGTAAGAGGTTCCACGTGTCCTTGGGAATTGATCTTTTGTGATGCTCCTGGAACACACAGTATCAACAAAGGTGATACAACATGCAAAAGGAAAAACAGCAATTTTTGAATATTTATAACAGTGTAACACTAAATTAACTTACAACTAAAAATTTATTCCACAGGTCCAAAAATTTGAATCTTCCAGCCAGAACTAAGTTCCAATATGCAATTGCCATTTCTAAATCTGGAAGAAAAATACAAATTACATGAAAATACAGTCAACATAACTACTAACATTGCTAAGAACAAGGATGCTGTCTCCTTGGGAATTTCTAGAAGATAACGAACCAAACATTTTCAACATACAGTGGTACCTCGCATAACGAGTTTAATCCATTCCGGCGTCTTGCTCACTATGTGAATTTCTCTGTATCCGAAGAGACTTTTACATGTAAATCCATTAATCCGTTCTGGACTCATGACAAACGCCCATATAAAGTATGTATTACACACCCCTACCTGCACATTTATTCATTATTACTATTTGAAAAGGAAGTTATGTTAA
>JAQQAE010007147.1:0-16082 GCA_029823295.1 Pseudamia nigra
TTTCCAGTCCATACTCTGCACAGATGTTCCTGTACACTATGCCAGCCACTTGGTTATGACGTTCCATGTATGCTTTCACTGCCAGCATCTTACAGTCTGCAGTTATGTGCTGGATTGTCTCAGGGGCCTCTTTGCACAGTCTACACCTGGGTCTTGTCTGGTGTGGTAGATCTGGGCCTCTATTGCTCTGGTGCTCAACAAAATAAGAAACACAGCAAAGTAATCAATAAAATATTAATGAACAAAATAGAACATATAATCAACACAATATCAACAAAATTAATGAAGTAATTAATATGATATTGACAAAAGTAGTGAAACAATCTAAAATGTCATCAAATCAGCAAACTAATCAAAATATTAAAAGTGAATGGTTACCAAAGTACAATCGATAATAATAAGTGTAATCAATAATATTAAACAAATAAGCAAAACAAAGACTAGAATAAATGAATTACTTCTACTTGAGTCATTGGAATTATAAAACAGTACAGTACTTTTACTTGAGTATTGTTTCTGTGTACTTTGCTCACCACTGAGTTCAATCATTTTTCTCCTACATTTAAGTATCTTGCTAACAGTCTCCTCTGCATTTTCCATTAGCTCCAGCTAAGATCCTTTCATTTGGAGGCACAGTAACCACCCCATGGATGAAAGAGGTGCGACTACCCTGTAGCTCAGTAGGGGAACCTTCACCTACCATAAAATGGACCAAAGACAGGTGAGAATGAGCCAAGTGCTGTGGTAAGAGTAAGAATTCAGTGGGTGAAGTGTCCATAAATAGACTGTATTTTATTTGAATTAAAGGATTGAATTAAAGCTGGCGTATGCAGAAATCAGGAAAATTCCAGCATCGAAATCACGCACTCTCCTAGATAGACACTACAACATGTCATGCTACAGTGGAATATGTTGCTTTTCTGTTTACTAAAGCCATGTCTTGTCATCGTGACAGCGACGGGTAATACAGCCCCATTAGTACAATATGCTATAATGCCAAAGAGCAGAGCTGTACAATTTAGCAAAAAAGTCATATTGCAATCATTGAGGTCCATGTGTTTGTGACATGAGTCTGTGTACTTTATTTGCAAATATACTGTAACACATATTACATGTTCAGAAATGTCAAATCAAACATACAAACTGTCTTTGTGCATGTTTTAAGCAGGTTCTATCACCAAATACAGAGGTTTTGTCATTTCTGCACCATAAAACGTCCTGAAACTGGATCTTTAAGTTGTAATTATATATTAGAGAATTACACTGTCTCCCATTGTGATTAGATTTGTGATGCGTACGGAAGCTTCAATGCCATGTCATGTAAAGAGAAAATGCAGTTATGACTTTTTCAGCCTTGTGTTATTTCCAAACAAAAATAATGTCATTTATTTTGAGCCATGCAGGTCAGTTTAATGAAATACAATCCTAATTATATGTTTGTTACTAGTTGATAATGTGTGAGAAAAATTATGACTCAAATAAACAATTTAAAGAGTTGTTGTTTCTTTTTGTTTTTAAAACATTTCCTCGACTGTTTGGTTTCATTTTGTTAATTTTTCTCTTTTTTTGCTTCCAACTTGATTCAGTTTCTTGATTGATTTGTTCACTTTTTTCAGATTTTGTTTACTTTTATTGCCATTATTATTTTGTAACTTTTGCTACTTTTGTTACTCCTTTTGCCTGATTATTTTGTCAATTTGTTTTGCTTTTTGCCTTCATTTCTTATCTGCTCTAAATTTACCGTCACCTTGGTCCTGTCCGGTGTTGTGGACGTCATGCGTGAAGGAGTGAAGCAGCCAAGACAGACTGAGCACTGTGAGATAAAGAATCATGATGTCTTTCCATGATTCTGTCTTTTTGTTAGTGAGGACACAGCCATTCCAGTGTCTCTGGATGGACAGCGTCTCATTCTAGCTAATGGGACTTTGGTTCTACGCTCCGTCAAAGCTGAAGATTCAGGCTACTACACTTGCACAGCCACTAACACACTCGGCTTTGACACCATTATAGTCAACCTTGTGGTACAAGGTAGGAAAGCAATACTAGAATCATATGGCATTTACTGTATTCTGCTGCTACCTTTATAAGCACACCGTTTTTGGCACTTTGAATGCTAATGCCATTTCAAAAGATGACTGATGTCTCATGTGTCCTGGTTAGTCCCCCCAGACCAGCCCCGACTGACTGTCTCCACCACTTCCACCTCCTCCATCACACTGACCTGGATACCTGGAGACAACGGAGGGAGCTCTATTAGAGGTATGCAGCCCTGCACCACACTGCTGGCCTGACTGCCCATTTATTTACACCATATCTTAACCTGTAATATGTCTGCTTACTTGCATGTCTCAAGGTGTCTGCATGGTGTCCTCCCTTAGGTTTGCATATTGTCTTTACACATGTCAACTTTTCCTCAGTTCACTTGTTTTCCTTTTCACCTCTGGTCTTAGTTTACCCTCTGTCACTACTCTCTTTCTTTTTTTTCTACTGATACATACTGATCTTAGTTTATTGATACCCCCTCTGTTTTTGTGTTCCCTGATAACATTGTGTTTCTTTGATTATCTGATTGTTGGTGACTCCTCTGTGAAGATATGTGTGTTGTTCATGCCTAAATGAATGCAAATCTGATCCTTTTGCTGCTGTTCATGTGTCATGAGGGGTTAGGTTTGTTTTTTTTAAGTTGTGGAAATCCTATATATTTTTAATTAGTCTGATCAATCTCCAAATCCATGATTAACACATATTGTTTCTTGAGAAAGAAAAAGAGACAAATAACTCTACACTTCTGACTTTTATAAAATCAGCAGCAATTTGAGTGCATGCCTCCAGCAACACCCAGAACCAGTAAATTGACAATATAATCCAGGTCACCAGCAATAGTTTTTGAGTTGTTTTAATAATAATCAAACAGACAAACATGCAAAAATATTCTAACATCCTCCAACTTTGCTGGCAGAAATAATACATAAATAAACTTTGGTAAGGACAAAAATGAATGCATTTGATGTAATTTATGTGGTCACTATGTACTGTCAGAAGTTCAAGAAGACACTAATGCGTATGTGTTGTGTATATGTAAGTAGCATAAGGTAAGTAGTGGCCTTTCCCTCAAAGGGCGCGGTATTTGTATGCATCATCCAGTGTCTCAGTTCCATGAAGCTTATCTGTATATCTTGTACTTTATGTATACCAGAGTGCCGGCTTGTCTGTGAAGCCATCTGTACAGTGTCAGCAGCAGGCACTGCTGAAGTTCCCCATCAAGCATCTATTTTGCATTTGTACTGCAGTGGCAACTGCAGCCTATTACTTTCTGGATAAAACACATTGCTTTAGTTTAAAAATCCAGCTGTTTATTGTGGCTGGTTTTGTGACATTTGTAAAGTTAAAATAAACAGATTTAAGGGGCCTTTAGGCTAGTGATCTGGTTGTCTAATATGATCAGATCTCTTCTATCATTGTGCTTTTCTGTACTGTTCTCTCTGTCATGTTCTGTTATGTTCTTTTTGTCATCTGTTCTCCTCTGTGATAGTCAGAGGGTGAATAAAACATATAAACAAACACCACAAGATCTGCACATTAACCCTTATAATGTTCTGGATTTTATCACACCATCTGTTAGAGGGAGGAAAAAAGGAAGTGGTAAAAACAGAGACAGAGAACTGTACATAGACATAACTGTATATAGACATAATTACAGGCAGAACTACAGACAATAGGACACACAGACAGAGACAAAGGATTAAATGGAAAATATCTCAGGACGGGAGGGAGTTGGCTCCCCAAGGCAGCTGATACAGTCACCATATTGCAAACCCTCATTTGCATAGATGCTCAGTCAGCACCATCCCGTCTTAGGGTTTGTAGGCAACTAATGGTGGTGTAGTGAGAGAGCAGCGAGACCATCCTCTAATTGGGGCCTTGGTAACCAAGAAAGTGGAGTACTGCCATCTGGTGGCCAACTGAAGTACAATCTATATTTAGTGGAAGAATAAATAAAGAACAAGTATATTCATTATATTATGATAATAGCATCCTTAGTTTTCTGTTTCATTCACGTCGTCTTTCCAGGATTTGTGCTGCAGTACTCTGTAGACAACACGGAGGAATGGAAAGACGTGTTCATCAGTTCTACAGAGCGCTCTTTTAAACTGGACAACCTGCGCTGTGGTACCTGGTATAAGGTCAAGCTGGCTGCCAAAAATAGTGTGGGAGCTGGACGCATCAGTGAGATCATTGAGGCAAAGACTCATGGGCGAGGTAAGAATCCAGTAGGGCAAGAAAAACAAAAAAAGCTATTGGAAAATATACGTACTGTACACTGTACTCATACCTGTATGAGGAAAAATTTTGTATATAACAGTGTCATCCTGAAATTATCTATGCTCAGTGTTTTATTAAATAGAACAGCCACATTTGAGTTTTGCTGGACTTTCTGTGAAACAACAACTTCTGCTTCACTTTTCACAAAACTATGTTCCTTCTTTTCCAGAACCCCAGTTTAATAAAGATCAGCCTGTTTTTACCCACATTAACTCCAGCCATGCCCGTCTCAACCTCCAGGGTTGGGCCAGTGGGGGTTGTCCAATCAGTGCTGTCACATTAGAATTTCGCCCAAAAGGCGAGTTTTTCTCTTTATTTGAAGATATTGCAAATGGAAGGAATAATAAAAACAAAATGATGCAAAATAATGTAATGCTGGACCATTCTGAGTGTATATCTTAATGACAGAGCTTTGATAGACAGTACAAGACACATTACACTCAACATTACTCTCTTTTTGCAGGTACATGGACATGGCAGAGTGTGCGTACCAATGCCACCACAGATGTGTTCCTGGCAGAGCTGCGTGAAGCCACCTGGTACGAACTGAAGATGAAAGCCTGTAATAGCGCTGGTTGTGGGAATCAGAGCTCACAGTTTGCAACACTGGATTATGATGGAAGTGAGTGCATAATTCTTCTTGCTTGTAATTCTACTTGAGTGAACGGACACTTTTTTAAGTGAATCATTTCAGATAACGGGTGAATATAATGGGTAACCTGTGCTGCTGTGTTTTTGCAGGTACAATCCCACCCATTAAGTCTCCCCTGGAAAAAAATGACGATGTCAAAAAGCTATTTTCTATTGGCTGTCCAGTCATCTTGGTTACTCTGGGTGTTGCACTTCTCTTCATCATTCGAAAGAAACGCAAAGAGAAGAGACTGAAGAGACTGAGAGGTGAGAATAAAGTGAACTGAGAGAAAGGAAGAAAAGAGGAAAAACTGAACATATAAACTGAATAAATCAATTCATGAAGAAGCCTGAATCAGATAACAGAGAGATTCTTCGACTAAGTTTAAAATTGCATATTATATTAGGTGTCACAACATAAAATATTTTTGTCATGTTGCCTTTCTAGATGCCAAAAGTTTGGCAGAGATGCTGATCAGGTGAGAATTGTTTTTATTTCCTTTCTACAAAAGGAAGTTAGATTTTGATTTTTTGCCTAGAATCCTATGTTTTACTTTTTCCTTAAACCATGAATGTGTATCTGTGTGTAGTAAAAACAACCGTAGCTTTGACACTCCAGTGAAGGGACCTCCTCAGGGTCCACGATTACACATTGACATCCCCAGAGTGCAGCTGCTGATTGAGGACAAAGAAGGCATCAAGCAAATTGGTGAGAGGAAGAGAGGGAGAGAGAGACAGAGGGAGTTTTTGTGTTTGTGTCTCTGGATATTTGCATAAGTTTTAGGAAAATATGCAAATAATTTTTTAAGTCTACAATTGCCACTTTTATTAAATATGCACTATGTCTATGGTAGGTGAGGACAAAGCCACTATTCCTGTGACAGACACGGAGTTCAACCAGACTGGAAACCCTCAGAGCTTCTGCACAGGTGTGTCTGTGCATCACCCAGCCCTCATTCAGAATACGGGCCCTTTGATTGACATGTCAGACATCAGACCAGGAACCAGTAAGTGACCTTGTACTGTTCATTTACTGTTGTAGCAGTAAAGTGTCAGTTGTTGAAACCTAATTGTAGTATTTGCTTTTCAAAATAAGGCACTGTAAAAACAGAATGGTATAGCATTAGTTGGGTAAAGGTCCTTCTCTTTTGTCTGCAATAAATCACTGTAATTAAAGTCTTTGGGCCAAATCCACATAGAATGCGTTGTGTCCACTAATTATACCATGAATTGAGCTGCATTTATACCACAGATTTCATCATTTTAAAGACTTATTCTTAAATACATCTGTGCTGACATTTTATGATATGGACAGTTTTTGCAACAAGGTTTATTTGGAAGAGGCTTGATTTTGTATTGAATGCATGAATATTCAGTAATTTACATTATATAATAATTTACATTTACATGCAAATGACACATGGTGCTACTTGCTTGGCAGCACAGTTTGTGGTTTTCACACTTTGTGTCTGCATCATGAGTAACACGCTATATGTTTATTTTGATTGCACTGGTTTTAGGGGCACAAATGTTTTTTTGTGAATCTAGCACTTGTATACATATGACTCTTAAATATTTTTTTGTAATCTGTTCAAGTACACTAGATCAAAGTAAACCTGTTCTTCTGAAATACTTACATAATGTGCACATCATAGTTGTTTCTTCATCTATTTACCACCAGACCCAGTGTCAAGAAAGAGTGTTAAGTCAGCACACAGCATTAGGAATCGTTATTCCAGTCAATGGACTCTGACCAAGTGCCAGGCGTCGACACCAGCCCGCACTCTCACCTCAGACTGGCGCACAGTTGGCTCACAGCATGGCATCACTGTCACAGAGAGTGACAGCTACAGTGCCAGCCTCTCACAGGACACAGGTTGGCACATTTGTGAAATGACACTTACAGCCATTAACATAGACATATAAATAAGGCAATTTTTGATCAACTAAGGAAAATGTTTTTTCCTTTCTGTTCTCTATGATAGATAAAGGTCGCAACAGCATGGTGTCAACTGAAAGTGCCTCCTCCACCTATGAGGAGTTGGCAAGAGCATATGAGCATGCCAAGCTGGAGGAACATCTGCAGCATGCCAAATTTGAGATTACAGAGTGCTTCATCTCTGACAGCTCATCTGACCAGATGACCACAGGTACCAATGACAATGCAGACAGCATGACGTCCATGAGCACACCGTCCGAGCCCGGTATCTGCCGTTTCACTGCCTCGCCCCCGAAACCCCAGGACTACGATCGTGGCAAGAATGTAGCTGTGCCCATTCCACACCGTGCCAAGAGTGAGTAACTTGTTAACTTTGCTTTTTCACTGAGCAACTCAGATGTAATTGGTGTTACGTACAGTTCTGGAAGAATAAGAGATATTAATTAGAAATCCATATTTGGTTAAATAAGCCTGATTTGCAGTCACAGTTTGCTATCATGTACCTTCCCATGCACTTGTGTATTTTCTATTGCTGCTATTTATGTAGAAGTGCTTTATGCCACTTTTTGTGTGATGCTTTGTGGCCACTCACATTGATCACATTACAGAATTTGTCAGCAGGGTCCTTGTCGGAATATTTTACGCAATCTCTTTTTTCCAGGGGTGGTTATACAAAATCATGTATTAAAACATTATGAGTACCACCACTTTTGACAGTACCATAACAGTTTTTATTTCTTGCAGGTGATTACTGCAACTTACCCCTGTACATGAAGTCAGATCCCTTCTTCAGAAAGCAGTCAGAGCATCATGACCCATGTCCAGTGGTTCCACCACGTGAAGCCTCCATTCGTGGCCTGGCCCAGCGGGCATACCATACCCAGGGCCGTCATGTGACAATGGACTCTGCAAAGCAACAGGCCCTAACCATGGGCCACTCTGGCCTATCCAACCTCTCTTCCTCTGGAGTTTCCTCTGGAGGAGCAACAGGGGGTGGCGGTGGAGGGAGTGGAAGTGGAGGAGCATCTGCTAGCTCCAGTAGCTCCACACTTCCACAGAGGACTCTCACCATGCCTGGTTCCTCTGCCTCAGTGGCCCAGAGTGCAGCTGCTGCCACTGCTGCTGCAGCTGCGGGGGCATCATCATCCTCCGGTGGAGGTGGTGCAGCTGGGGCCACAGGAGGGACCCCCGGAGGTGCCTCCTCATCCTCTTCTAAGATGGGAGGATCCAGAGACTCTCTGTTGGAGAGCAGCTCCTCTGGCTTGGGCAGACTACAGAAACAGAGAGATGGAGCATCAGGGGCCTACTCCAAGTCCTACACATTGGTGTAGCCTGGTATCACTGCGGCCTGTCACTGTACTCATAATAGATTGCTGGTCAAGCCAACACTTGCCTGGAGCCTCTATGGAAGAGTGGGGTGAAGAACATACAGTACACATGCACAGCTGACCCGACTGTGCCTGAGCTGTGCCAGACTGTAGGGAGCTGGTTCGGTTCCCGTCGACACTACTGTAAGAAGGGGTCAGTGTTGGGTCTCCACAGCACAGGGGTTTGCCTTTCTTTCTGCCTGATTGCTTTCAAGTCATCTTTCTCTATCTTTCATTTCTCCACCCTGGAAATCACTTGCCAAAACCTAAATGATTTATCTGTTCACTTTATATTTTCATTTCCTGGTAAAGACACAGTACTTATGCACAAAATGCTTTGAACATACTGTCTTGTTTTCTGCTATCGAGACAGGAGTAGAATAAGCCAGGTTGCTTGAGCTGACGTGTTTGAGGTTTTTAGGTTTTTAAATATGTTACTTTTCTGGTCTCTGATGGAAAAGGAGTTCATATCACAGCATTGTGCCATTGCAGGATGCTTTTACTGTATGCATTAACCACCAACCTAGGTGTTATACTGGCTCTTTGTGAAAGGACTGCTGTCTCAATACCATGTTTGAGACGAGAGAAATTTTCTTATACATGCAATGAATGATGGTACAATGGTCTTAATTGATGCTTTTATAAACAGACTCAAAAGCAGAGAAGTTAAAAATTGTTAAGCATCATTAAGTGAAAGATAAGTCCAAACCTTCTTTTTTCATCTGTTTTCTGTTTATTTTCTGATGATGGAAATATAATCTCATGTGCACTAAGAAAAGTTTAGAATGGATCCTAGTAACAGAAACCTTCACAAGCCTGCGTGTGTGTGCGTGTGGGTGTATATGTGTAAATATATATATGTATACATGTGGCAGGCACACACCAACAGTGGACTTTTTTAGAATCAATCTGTATGCTGACCTCTTGGGCAGACGTCTGTGTCAAAACTGACTCCCTCCCCTGAATCTTCATTTTGTACCTGTGAAAGGGGACACGGGAGGCCATGATGATGCTAACATGCTATGTAACACTATGATCCTAATTTGGTACATTTTGAGTTTTGTTTTCTTAAGTGTGACTGACAGCAATGACCAGGAAATGATAAATAGTGAAGTGGTAGTGGGTTCAAAAGAGAGCAATTGCATATGATCAGAAAGGTCTTTCTTTTTCTCTCTTTGCCTCCCTCAGAACATAATGGAGGAGACCCTTATGATTCATCACAGTGCCACATTGCCATTGTTCTTTGTTTGAACCATTTTACCTGCACCCACTTTATCCTTTTCTACCCATCCCCTCCTTTAATATTACCCACCCATCATATCCATACAGTGTCACTGTGACCTACAGCTAGCATATGGGCTAGTTAAAAAGAACGACTGAGAGATTAGGTCTTATATGCACAGACAAACAGAAATGCTATTTGATGTTAAATGACAAGTTGCAAACGTACAGCAAATTTATGTATACAAGAAATCATATTTGTATGAAGTGATCTTTGAAATGGATTTATGAACAGACTATGACTTCGATACTTGAAGAGGTCAAATGTAGAAACTGCAGTTGTATAGGGAACAGGGAGGGAGTTACATACGCGAGAGAAACCTTTTTCTTCAGAGAGAACAGGTCCCCAAAGCTAAAATATGTGTTTTTCAGTCCCTCCACCTCACCAAAATTGAGTTAAGCTTTATGCATGGTACTGTATCAGTTTACATTATTATATTTATTTCTCCCCCCATTTCTTCTCCCAAAGCTTAATCCCACAACAAAGATCGTTCCAAAAAAAGAGTTGCTCCAAATGTTTTGCAATGGTAAAACGTAACATCAGGGCTCTCGCAATAGAAAAAATAAAAAGATATGATATATGTTTGTTTTCAAAAGTATGTACATATATATTTCTATTCAAATATATAGCAAATATATGAATATTGAAAAAAGCAGAGAAATATAAAAGCCGTTCTAATTGAAAATATATATAAAAGATCACAAGACAATCGCTTAGAGTTAAAAAAAAAACTGCAAGAAGGAAGGAAGGCAGAAAAAGAAGACAGAAGCTCATGACTTAAACGGGTAACACAACAATGGACGGGAGAAAGTAAACGGTGTGAAATAAAGTGAAGTGTTGAAACTGATTTTTGAGGAATAGTACAATGATTCCTTGTGATTTTGTAAATGTTTCAACTGCAGTGCCTGTGCGGCAGGTAGCAGCTGAACAGACAAGCACAGTGAAGTCAAATTATAGTGTGAGATTGTGTTGCTGGTTAACTGTGGTCTATGGCTCAGTGCAGAAAGTGTGGTGTTGAAAAAGAAGACACAAAACAAGGACAGCCTATACAGTAAGTGAGCCTAGTGTAATATGTTGTATTGTACCTTCCAAAGGTGTGTTCACAAGCTCAATGCCATTACCAGACTGTAGTAAATGAAGACAAACGTCTGTCATAGCAACTCCTCCCCAAACTCCAGGCCAAAATCATGAAACATAGAAAAACCTGTAACTGCCCATTACTTCATTAATGCTACATTTTGATTTCCAAGTACGGTACAGGAATTAGACTACAAGTAGGGAGAAGTTAATTTTGCTTTACTTGTCTTATAATTACGATGCCTTTCATGTTTCAAATTATGCAAATACTTTTTTCAGAAAAAAAAACACTGAGTTGGGAATGGGGCAGGTCTGTTTTAGCAACTAAAACAGGAGCTTCCTAACTCCAGTTGTATGGATATTGGATGGAGCAATGAAATAATCTCATGCCCAATCAGCTTTCCCCAGCACTCGATCTAGTGAAGTTGCTTTTACTGTAATACACAGATTTAATGTCAGTTTGATCAAAGTAAATGTTTTAATGAAAAAAACCCCACCATGATACACATTTGTATTGATCAACAATCACCATTTTAGAGCCTTCAGTATTTATGACTCATGGATATTGTGTTAACCTTGTAAAATAGTTTGGTGTGCAACTAGGCCTTTGATCAGTCATCCACAATCAGAAGTATACAGTTACTACATTTCAGCAAGTACCCAAACAAATATTTTTAGACATTGGCACTTTTCAGGCTATCAAAAATGATTAGCTTTAACTATATAATGTTGATTATTTGCATATTTTATGGAACATTTTGTTTAGTGCCAGGCTTATTTGTATTAATAACCACCAATTTTAAACTAAGAGTTCCACTTTATATCATTCAAATCAAATCTCCATTGCAAAATCTGTATGTGAGCTCTTGTATTGTCTGACAAGAAAACACGTACAAACATTACAAGAGCCCTGAAGTGACCAAGTGGAGTCATGAAATTCTATGTGTGGGTTTTTATATTTTTACTCAGAATTTAAAGGCCACTTTTCCTACAATTGTTCATAGTTTATTGTAAGAAATGGACAAATGCCGTGGCAAGAATAAAGCAAACTTATGTGGGGTCATTTATGATTTTTAGCATTTAAGGTCTACCTTTTATTCTAAAGTCTTACTTACGTATAACTACAACTTTGTGCTGATTTGCATTGACCTGTGCCTGGCAGACACATAACAACAACAACATTTAGAGCTAAAGAATTTTTAAGACAGATACTTAATTCTTACAAGTATGGCAGTACGCAGACATGATTGTTGCCCCCAGTTTATTTCTATATTTATTGACTCGTTTTAAGTGAAATGTCAGTTTTCACCCAGTGGAAGTGATGATGACAACAATTAAATGAATACAGGTATGCTCAATGTATGATTCGCAGTAGTGACAGACAAGCATCACTTGTATTTGCTACATGCAGCTGACCGTGTGTCCAGAACTAAGAAACATGTTGTGTGAAAAGATTGTGCCTGAGATACAGTATAATATGGCAGGCACTTTAAAATAACTGTTTTTCAGAAATGTCACATATTATTAGCATTATTTTTGTTTATAATATTATTAATTAGAGTTTTGCATTGATTGGTCACCAGCTCATCTATATTTTAATAATTTTATAATGACTCCATTTCAATTTCTTAATGTATTTTTAAAATCTAGTTTTGTTGAAATAAAGGACACAATGGTTTACAGGATGCAACAACTGGGACTTTTCAAAATGATTGTACTAATGTTCTTATGGTGTGTGTTTTTAGCTAGTTCCTGCATTAAAAAATTATTTTAAAAGTTACAATACATCTAAATGAAGGGCGTGGTATAGGTATGGGAAACAGAAAACAGAAAGACACTCAGTAGCTCAGTCGCTTGAGGAATAAACTATCAGTATGAATATCAGTAGTTGCTCTAATATGGATGGGATTAGGTGACTCAAGGTGGAATTTTTCTTAAAATAATACTTTCAAACTGACTAAATCTCTGTCTTTCAGGCCAACATCACATGTGCTGCATCCCTAACCTTTTCACACCTGCTCAGCCAATCAGATATCCCGCCTCACTTTACCCCTCGACCGCATTTACTACATAATTTCTACTCCATAGAAGATTTGTGTACATAGGAAAGTGTTTTGTATAAAAATGAGTACTATTTTCGACATCTTCACTAGAATCCAGGGCACAATGTAAACTTTGAACTGAAGTTATTGTTACGAACCAGAAGAGGACTTAATGAAAAATATAGAAATATACAGACACTGCTTTATCTTAATTAATCAACCAGTTGAAACATGTCAAAGTGGACCATGCATACTTAACAATAACTCTTCTTTTACAGGACATTTGATTACAGTGTTTTCCTTATTTTATTTTATTTTATTTTACTTTGTCACAGGTTGCTTACCTTTTGAGTTTGCCTTTTTATTATTCCACTTTTTTGGAGGAGGACAGCAGCATTGCATGTTCTGAAAATTTTGCTGGTTATAAAAGTAAAAGGGAAATGGTGATTTGAAATATATAAAGGGGGATTAATTAAAACATTTTAAAAATGCAAAGGTTGTTCCTTAAACTTTTATGGGAAAATGTTGCTTCAAATTTGCAATTGCTTGTGTTTAACTCTACATTTTCTTTTCTATGAAAACAAACAAAAACAGGAAAAAGAGTACTCAACACCTTGTGCAATAAAGATATCTTTTTATGAATTTTGATGATTTTGCTTATTCTTTCAGAAACATGAAGCTGTGTGTGTGTGTACTGTGTAGTTAATTATTTATTTTCCATTTTAAAACAACATGATATGTAGAGCTTGCTATCATTTGCCAATTATCATTTTTGCAGTAAAATCACTACTTGTAGCCTTCAACACATTCCAAGGTGAGTGACAGCACATTTTGTGCAGATCTACAGTAACCATATTAAAAAATGTAGAAAAATCCTAAATATTTAGAATAAAATGAAATAATAATCACTCCCACCACAACTTCAGCTGAAACCCTACCATGTGCCCTGTATTTAGTCTTGTTTAAAGGTACAACAGATGTATCGGTACCTACACATTTTCTGGTAAAACAATGTAAACTGGTACTGTAGGTTGTGTACCGGTATCAATGATGACTCCACAACCCATTACGGTACAAAACAACGTTTTCACACATTTTCAGGCTTTTGATTGTTTTGTGTTTTAGGGTCCAAAGGTCATGGCAGAGCAGTAGACTTCTTTCACTTCTTTCAGATTCACGGGAAATGTAAGTTGTTACGGCAAGTGGCAAGAGGGTACGTGTGCTGTCATTACTGGGAATGGTCACCATCCATCCATTCATCCATCTATTTTCTACCCCTTAATCCTCTCAAGGGTCGGGGGGATGCTGGAGCCTACCCCAGCTGACTTGGGGCGAAGGCAGGGTACACCCTGGATGAGTCACCAGTTCATTGCAGGGCTGACATATATAGAGACAGATAGAAATGTCAACATGTTAGATAAAAATGAAGACGCAACACTTGAAATGACAATTTTTTTATAGAATAGTTGCGATTGGAGGTCATTTTTGTGGATGAGGTTGGATTTAACCTGGTAAAAACATACAGGACCATAAACATGATACTTATAACATCCCAGGCAAAGAGTAGTTAACATCATCCTGTATTCAGTACATTTACCACACCAAATCATGGCTTTTGGAATTCTGTTATATTAACTCTTCTTTCACTCCTTATCCTGCTTCTACTCTTGAACACAGTGTGACAAGTTGCCCCTGAACCTGACACGATAGGACGTGGTGTGTTAATAATCATTTTTACAATATAGTAATTAGGATGGGGCAGTATTCAGTGTATGAATCTTCACTGGCCTCATGATTCATTTCAATTATGATTCACCAGGCAGTGATTTAATTATTATAATGGGTCTCAGAAAAAATCAATATCATATAAAACTAAATTGATAATTTACATTATTTTCTTGTTAAAATTCAAAGTGCAACCTTTGTGTTGTGTTATGAGCAGTGGTGTGGCAGTTGTCTTTGTCGCCCCCTGGTGGTGGTTATGAATAACACTAGAAGTCGGAGGTCTGTGGAAGTTGTTCTGTTGGCATCCTCATCCTTGCTTTTCATGTCATCATCTGTGAATATGTTATTTACATTCTGTCCATCTGCACTTTTATGTTAGTATTACGTTTGTAAGATTTGAGCAATGATTCATGTAACACCAAAACAACCAGTACAATTTTCGAGTTTCGAGTTTGTTTGTCTCACATGCAGTTTAACAGTCACCAGGTGGATCAGCACTAAATTTCAAAAAATTTAAGTTTAAATTCAGTCCCCACACACAGTACGTGACCCAGGGATGTTTTAAGAAAGGTGCTTTATGTTGAACCAGATGTAAATGTTAAAACTAATGGTATAGTAAGCTCTTATTTACAGCAGTTCAATTCCATGAGACAAGCTGTCCACTGTCTCACTTTCTTTTCTACATAAATATTATGTACAGCATAAAACACCCTCAGACACTTGAACTCCTATGCTTACGACAGTGGGTTCTTTTTGCAGGGTGGCTGGGCTCTTTCATTAGAGATAGGGTGAAAAGCTCTGCCATCCAGGAAGGAGAGAAGAACCAGAGCCCCTGCACATCCAGAGGTGACAGGTGAGGAGTAGACATCTGGTCAGTCTGGTCAGGTGTTTTGCTCATGTCCAACAGCTACAGTAGGAGGTATTGGGGTAGATACAGGATATGCAAGAAAGATTAGAAGTCTTGGCTGGTGGGAAAACCTCAGTGCCCGTCGGAAAGGAAGAGGAGATGGGAGAACAGAAATCTGGTCTTATCTGCTGCTGGCCCAGAAACAGAAGATAAATGGATGGATGGATGGATGGGCCAATGGATGAAATATTACCTAGCCTCACTAAATTTTAGGTACAATTAGAATCATCTTCATGTTGTTGTGATAAATATAAGACTATTCACTTCTCCTTACCTGCTTCTCACAGATTAACACTTCTGATCTTCATTGGTTGTAAAAATGGATGATAAATATTTCATTTGACTCTACATACATGTCCATGGTTGAAAAATATTCTCTCTCCATTTTCTCTTTGGCTGCTGTGGCTGTGTTGCTTTTAGTCTGTTTTATAGTCCATTTCTGGGTTCCTCGTCTTCTTTACATAATTGTTTGCTCTTCTGAGAATGTCTGTGTCTGGAACCAACTCCATCTATTTCTGTGAATGCATTCAAAACTAGAGGCAAAGCTGGAGCTTGACAAAGTGAGTTGGTAATGTACTTGTTGGATACTTTGTGAGACATTTAGCATGAGTGCAAATGTTTAGCTGCACACTTTAATGAGATCCTGCCTTGGTTGCTGAGTTAGCTTCATAATACAGGCTCCAGAATATATCAAGACCAGGATAAACCATCTTTTCTTTTCCTTTCGGCTGGTCCCTTCAGGGGTCGCCACAGCGAATCATCTGCCTCCATCTCACCCTATCCTCTGCAT
>JAQQAE010007148.1:0-16082 GCA_029823295.1 Pseudamia nigra
CACTCCCATTTCTTCTTTTTGCATTTTGAAGAACTACTTAGAACCTTCTTAAGATCCAACAGTGCAAAATGTACATTTTTGCAACTTTTCAACTGGTCTTAAAATTTTGATCAGGAGTGTACAGTATATACAGTCTATGGCCAGACTACATCCAGATGGTTGAGGCACATGTGGTCACAAGGCATTTACACCAACCTTTTTTGGCTCATCCAGATAGTGCATCTGGACACAGATCACATTTTAATACCAGGTGTAAACTGACCCTTAATCAAATGTCCATTATAAAACAATTTCAACTAGACCTGTCACGATAGTCAATTAATCAAATTATCGAACGATGACGGAAAATATCACGCTAATTTTCCTGACGATGATATATCGCCTCAATGAAGATGTGATTATTTACATGAGAAAAAAACTACACTGAAAACATATTATTAGTTGCGCTGCAGCTCCTTCTCCTCCGCTTTTGTCTCATAGAAAAGTAAGTCATGGGCACCTCAGTTTAAATGGCTCTCCTTGTTCTGTCGACTTAAAACAAAAATAATTCCACATGTGCCATGTATAATTTGGCTTTGAAACCGGATCCATTTTTTTGGAAATGATCAAAATTACAGTATTTTTAAAACATGGTGTTAGTGTCGATAATATTACTAATCACAATAATTTCTAGGGCAATATATCGAGTAACAAAAAAGTTATTGTAACAGGCCTAATTTCAACAGTGACAAGAAGGTGGGAAGTGAACAGAATTGACAGTAGGCGTGGGCAGTGTGTGAGTGTGTGCTGTATATGCAATGTTTGAGAGGGTCTCTTATAAGTTCTGCCCTTACATGATCTTATTGTGGTCATGTTGA
Source organism: Pseudamia nigra (assembly GCA_029823295.1). NCBI lineage: Eukaryota > Metazoa > Chordata > Actinopteri > Kurtiformes > Apogonidae > Pseudamia > Pseudamia nigra. Next base: position 858 of record JAQQAE010007148.1, read on the forward strand.
TTCAGGTGTAAAGCCGGCCACACAGAGAAACGCGACTCACAGACTCGCGTTTCTCTGTGTGCGGCCAGCTTAAGTCAAACACTAATTACAGCAGCAAACCTTTTCACACTGACTGCATTTGTACCCTCAGTACGTACATCATTCCAATAGATAAACTTTCACATTCTTCTTGAGATTACATCATCTGGAAATCATGTTCTGTTACAAAAACTTGGGTCATTTAGATTTCACATAAGAACAACACTATGCGGTAGTAAGTGGTGAACATAAAACCTATGTGTAATTTGTATATTCTTCATGTAGTTCCTGCATTCGATCCATCTTTGTGTGATAATTGCTCATTACCACAAATGCTTTCAATGCATTAGTCGTGGTGGAAAACGTGCACTGTAGGTTAAATATCATGTGAAATGTCATGTAGTGATTGTAGTGATTTCTGATCTGTTGTTGTTTTTGTTGTTGACTATAAATAATAAAGATGCTTTCTAAGGTGCACCATAACAGAATGTCAGCATATTGTATAAACATCTATATGATGAATAGAGTAGTGTGGGTGAGCTACAGACGTGATTTACAGTACATTATGCACCAAGAAAGTGTTATGTTTCACATAAATATGTCTGTATTAAACCCACATTGCATATGTCGAATGCATGTGTTGCAGTTTAAGTTTTAGAATGCATACAATCTTAACACCTTCCATTATCTGTGTGGGCTGGATAGAGCTTTTGCTCTTCACTGCTTTTCCCTTTCTGTTGTTTGAATCGAGCTCAGGTGATCAGAGGTGCTAACTAGAAAAAACAACTTGAGCAGCACTCAGTAGTCCTCTGCAAGACCCATAGTGCAGACCTATGACAGATCTGGATCACAGTCAACTGAATATACAAAAAATATCATAGATACTCCAAAGCTTTATTACCACCCCATTATTTCAGCTGTGCCAACTTGGAGGAATGAACTCAGAACCTGTTTGTTGTGAGGTGCAAGTGCAAACCACTGTGCCACCACGCTGCCCATTTGTCATCAAGATCCATACATTACAGTTGGCTAAGAATTTGCTGAAAATGTTGGCAAACACTTCTCTGCTCTTTCAACTGGATCTGTGCTGGACATTCTTCCTTGGCTCAAGCTCTACACTTCCAAAAAATTTCGTGGTCAGTATTTTTTTGCATAATCCTGCTAACAGACAAACCAACAAAGCAACAGATGCTGGTGAACACATAACCTCCTTGGCAGAGGTATGTGATTCATTAATTATTTGCTTGAAATGTATTTAATGCTGCAGGAGCTAATATGGAGCTAATATGGTACCCTTCTTCTGCAGCTCTCTCCTTTCTGTCCAAATCAAAAGACTAAATACAAATATAGGTGACATAATACTGTGGAACAATAATGCTACTTTTCCAACCTTCTGTTTCGGGCTGCAAAGACAAGCAGTAAAATCCATGTATTTTACTGTATGAAAATCCTCTGACCGGCCAAAAAAATCATGAATTACATTGTGCTGAAAAATTATTATGAAACTGTTGTTCACTGACATAAAAAAAACTACAACCCTAATTCCAAGAATATTCTTCCAGGTGAGAAAATGACCGTATTATTATGAATTATTACAAATTAGTGTCCAAACTGTTCAGATCCAAAATTTTTCATGTGCTAAAAACGTCATATTAACTTAGGGTAATACGTATACTGTATTGCAAATGTGAAAAATTATCTCATAGGGACATTTAGAATAGTTTCAATGTATTTAATGTCTTCACACATAAAAAAAACTTGGTGCTCCTTTCACTTTGTTTACTATTTCATCAACCCATAATAAAATGCCAGACCAAGAAAATACAGAATAAAATTCAGTATTTTAATCATATGCTTCATACAGTTCTGTTTTTCTGAGTTTTAAATGTCACAAGGAATGTTTAAGCACTAATTGGTCACAGTTCATCATCATTCACTTTGCATAATAACTACTGTAAGAGCAGAATGTTTTTTGCCCTGATTGATTTGCGTTTAGCGTCTGTGATGTGTAGCTTTGTGTGCTGCTCTTCATCCTGTTTTTGAGAGTTACCACAGAAATGTGCAGCGTTTCATTTTACTGAACGTGGCAGAGCTGCCCTTATGGAGATCCTAAAATACTGCACAGTGTGTTTTCTGCCTAGAGACACATACAGACGCACAGAAAGATTGAGTAAGAGAGTAAAGATGAAAGAAGGAGAACAGTGCAGCACGAGGCGGGCTGGGCCTGAATGAATAATAGGCAATCTATAATGGATGACAAGTTGACCAAGTTCTTTCTCTTTCTGTCTGTCTTCTCTGTCTCCCTCCATTGTTTTTTCCTCATTCTCTAGTTTTCCTCTGTACCCTTCTTTCACTGTGACACCATGTCACTGCTTTGAGGCACATGTTCTGGAAGAAGACGGCGACTGCCATCCTCCCCTGAGCCTCTTCGCCGCTTTACTTTACGGGCTTCTCAAATCTCCTGGAGACGCTCTCTCTTCTCTCTACTTCTAACTACTTCTAAAAAAAAAAAAAAGTCCGATTAGAGGACAAGGAATGTAAAACCAGGAGAGGGGAGGGTGGAAAACGGGAGAAAAAAGTGAGAGGAATATTGAAGTGAGTGCTCCGATTTTCACAAGAATATAAAATAAGAGCGGTGTAAATGGGAAAAGGTGCACTGGGTGCAATATTTGGGGCTTGTTTATGCTCTCTTACACTTTGCACTCTGCAGACTACATAGCAAAGTCATAAACCATCTACAAACGATAGCACTGTCACAGCTAAAGCACAGTGAATCATTCAAAAATGGAGTGATTTTAAAACAACTGTAAAATCATTTACCACTGCCTCTACTCTTTTTGGTAAAATAACCAGTATCATTGCAGTACAGACACATGAAGAAATCTGCATAGTTGTCACCTGATTTAGCACATTTTCTTTCATTTGTTTCCTTCATGTGTGACTCATTGTCATTCATAAACATTTGCACCTGTTATGAGAAAGTGCCACTGCATAATTTGACATGCTTGGAAACAAGCGGTATGTAGAATGATGCAGCTCTGTGTTGTTTTGTCTACAACAGCTGTGTTAGCTGTCCATAAGCTCCTAAGCTTCCTTTCCTACTGTGCCACTCCCAGTGCTGCAAAGACCTCCTGTGGTGTTCCTCTGGTAAGTTTATTGTACACATCAAAACAGAGCGCAGAGCGTATTACAACATGGAGAGAGCCGGAAATAATAGTCTACATCTACAGCCTCCCTCTGCGTTTTGCGTGCCGTTATTTGAGACTGAACTCACCTCCTTGGTGAGACAGAAAAAAGGCAGGCAGAGGTGGAAAAGACTTATTATCTTTGCCAAGGAGGTTATGTGACTGTTACTGTTTATTTGTGCTTCTGTCCAACCCATGCCCACCACAAAATCAACAGCACTGCTTTATTTTTGGAGGGGGTTTAACCAGCGTTTATGTATTTTTTGCAGTTGTTGTATAAATAAGTGCATGTAAAGTGTAGCCAAGAAACAGTGTTAACATAAAAGAAACTTTTGAAGAAGGCAGTTGGGGAGAAATATAGTGGCGTAGTCTCATATAACCACACATATCATTACACTGTGCTACACTGAACGATTACTGCCACCCACCATTGCTATGGAATACCAGGTGAATTTTTTTTTTTTTTTAATGAATCACACTAATCTTGGTAGAGATGAGAACAAGACTCAATACCAGTGCCATTGCAAAACATTTTATACGGACAAATTGGGAATGTTTATCAATGAGGATGTAATTAAAATGAATGAATCATAAGATTTAGTGAAAAAGTCATATTTTAGTTATTGTGGAGAGTAACTGTGATTTGCGATTGCAATTTGAGTCAAGTTGCTTGGGTGTCAAAGAAAATACACACATTACTCATTAAGAAGTATCCACGCAGCCATGGAAAGTAGCATAAAAATATCATTGTAACTCAGATGTTGTTGCTCTTACATGTAGCTTGAAGGTAGGAGAATGTCAGTCCTGCATTTGTGTGACTTACTGTAAATAGTTGTGTTTATTTCATCAGCATAACCATGCAAATATTTTGGGATAGCAGAATCTGTGTACTTACACACAGCAGACCAGTGTTTTTCTCCTGTTTCAAACTGAAAGTAAATGCTGTTTTTGCTTTTATAATGTTTGTCATGCAAACTTCGTATCCCTTCAGCGGTGACTTAAGTCTAAGTAAGTTGTTTTTGCTTAACAAGGTCCTTGCTCAACCTGCGGGTAACAAACAGTGCAATGTACTCCCACTGGCAGCCATTGATGATCTCATTTTGGCTCCAAGAATAGGAAAGCATAGAACTTCTCCATAAGTGAACATATATTTGTCATCAGTCAACATCATCTCTCTCAAATATTTACTGGCACCCACTAATGAGTGAGCCAGTGCTGCATCTTTAATTGTTGTGTCATTTAATGTTTGAGGATATTATAGCAAATAGTCTGCTGTGCTGGGCTTTGACTGACAGCTCCAGTCACCTATGGAGCCACACTGAGTCAGTGCTTTGCAGCTTCTACTCTACGTGTTTCCTTGCTGGAGTGTAGTTAAAGTTAAAGACATTACACTAAACACTTTAAAATGACTTTCTGGGGCAATGCTTGATGACTTTTACTGGGTCAGTAAACTAACCTTTAGCCCCAACATCCCACATCTCTGGCATTTTTCTCAAAATATAGTTACTTCATATGTTTGGCCCCAGAATGCAGATCAAAAAGTCACAACCCACCTGGCTTCAAAGTGGCAGTTCAGAAACCAATGGTCACTCTGTTCACCAATATGTACAATCTATATGCTTGACCCTGGCATTGCGACAGTATAAATGCAACAGTGGAATATATTTTTATTGCTATGAATGGTATTTTGTGCATATACCATGTTGGGAATGATTATTAATTGATCTATTTTTCAGTGACGTATAAGGATGTGTTGCTCTGTCAGCAGGTTTGCATCACTTTAAATGCTATGTGGTGGATGTAGGATGTGGTTCAAGGAGAAACCCATTAAATTTCGTAGCTGAGCCATAAAAATGGGTGGCACAAGACTGTAGAGTGTATGCTCTTCATATGCCAGACTTATGCTTTTTAGCAGATTTAAATCTCAAACTTTAATAGAGGCCTAAATAGTGTCAGACACCAAGAGAGTAAACACAGCAAAGGATGAAAAAGGTTAGAAATGGAGAATGAAAAAACATGTGCGAGGGAAGTTTAAAGGAAACTACAGCTCAGGTGCAGCTTTTTCCACATCAACTTCTCCCCACTGGTGCAGCCGCTGTGTAGAATTCAACTGGGATCTAAGTCATGAGGATCGCTGGGATCCTGTCAGCTTTTGTTCCATGTTCTCCATCAGGGATATCCAAGCTCATGCTTTCATTTTCAATAAAAACAGCAACCAGTAGTTTTGAGAGAGGATTTAGAAAACAAAGATTAGAAAGTGTTATTGCTGTTTTGGTTTAGTTTGAACTTTCCTCATCCATCTTTCGGTCGTTAACAACATCAACAGTCTCTCTTTCTCTCTCCGCACTTGCAGTACAGCAAACGCCTGCCGGGACAGTCGCTGAAATATTTAACACAGCTCCCCTGAATCCACAGCACAGCAAATGAGCAGCACCATGTTAGCAGCATTAGCCGCACTCCAAACAATGTTGCCACTGCACTGCGCTCACTACTCAGCACTAATTGGCACCATTCAATGTTTATGAGGTCAATAATTGATTTAAAATAATTTTGACTTTGCTTTCCAATTACTGACTGGATGGCAATAATGAAGCGTATTTGATATAAAGCTGCATAGTAAAAACACATTTGTCACGTAATAAAATTTGAGGCACTTGTCACAACTGACACTGTCACTGGTTGTAAAAAATAATTGAATATTGCCTGGTTTTGCACTTATGTACAATCACAGCAAACATTTCCGCTGAATGTGACTGACAGAGTATTTCCACAATCTGGTTAGAGATGCGTTGTAGGGTTTGTCATGATATTGTGCATTTTGTTATTTATTGCTGCCATTCCCCTAAAACGTCTCTGTGTAAAATCCTGCACACCATTAAGTTAAAACCAAATCCCTGGCCTGCAGATATTTTGTTTTATACTGTAGTACACCCACTAGTAGCCCTGTGCAGCCTTATGGGAGAATTCTGCCAAAAATACCAGCTAGACATTCTCATTAGCTCAGTGTTTTTCTGATGCCTAGAGCTTTCCTCAAGCAACATGATCACGTGCAGAAGGAGAGTCAGCGATAACCTTTGATAACCTATAATCCTCTGTACATGAGTCAGCACAGACAGACAAACTTCCCCACAGTGACACTACCAAAAAAATGACATGTACACGGGAAGGAACACAAGTATTCAAAGTGATTTACATATTACACGTCAGATCATTTTCTTTTAATTATTCAGCAACACAGCAGGATGTTCCCAAGCAGCAGCAGCAGCAGCAGCAGCAGCAGCTACAAAATAGTTTTCACATAAAGCAAATAATGTAAATAAATAGAGTCTTATTTGCTTCACAAGAGGATATATAAGTGTGATATGTGTGTCTGTGTGAGTGGGAACACACTGCTGTTTGACTGACAGCTCAGGTAATTATAGTTCCACAGTGGCAGTAACCCTCACATGACCTCGCAGGCTTAGTCCTCGCACCTCGGCACAGACGAACCCCAGCACCGAGGCTAACGCTGCAACTTCCACTGCTGCAAATATACCTACTAAATGACCAGAGGAAGAGATGGACAGACTGATGGCGAAGGAGAACCTGAATGAGAGCGAAAAAGGGAGAAGTGCGAGGTATGCATGCTGGCTGAGATGGAACTGACCAAGCGAGAGGGACACAGTGATCAAAGGCAACTGGAGAAGATAAAGACCGCCAGCCAGAAAATAATTTATGAGTGGGAAAAAAAGGAGGGAGAGAATGAGGGAGGTGAAGAGTTTGGGGTGGGCAGCGAAAGTGGTGGTGGATAACTACCACGCTAACAGGCAAGCAGAGGTGAGAAGAAGCTACCATTGTTAATAAAAAGCAAGGAGGAGAAAAGGAAAAGAGCTAAAGAGAGGAGGATGGGGTGTATGAGCAGGAGGAAAGTCAGTTTGAGTAAAAAGAAAAGATGTGAAAGATGCTAGAATAGTAGCTGGGTTTCCAAAAAAATGTGAAGTAAAAAAGTTACAAAAAAAGAGAATGTGCCTTCGTATAACGGGTTTGGGTGAATAAACTATGCTCATGGTCAGAAGGTGGTGCTGTAGAATGTACACACTAGCAGTCAAAAGTTTGGACACATTTTCTCCATGAGTCATTTTTCTTCCCATTTATTATTTTTTCAACATTGTACATTAATACTGAACGCATCCAAACAGTGAAAGAACATCCAAGGAAATAGAAAATTTGATGGAAATTTTGAGTGTACCTGCTACTTGTCCTAAATCCCAAAACATCTCAGAATAATTTTGGCTAAAGGAAGAGAAAGTTATATTCAGCACAGTGTGTTAGACACTGCAATGTGACCACAGTTCGTCTTCTCTGAGAAAGTTTCAGCTGTGTTGAAAACTGTTGCTCAGGTCACAAATCTTTTCAGTGGGAGTTATAGGAGGTTGGACTGAATGCACTGATATAATTTTTATGTAGGCTCAGTATAAATTTTGTGAGACAGGGCGAGTTAAACAAGTGACAGTTACTGGAGTTGAACAGATACCTCAGCTCTCATCTAATATGGGAGTTAATGCAGCAGTTGGATGGACCTTCTGTCACTCTGACTCTCAGATTTTAAATCCTGTAAGTCTCTGGGCTTTGGTTGGCAGATTTTCTGAAAGGGGAGAAATGTGGCTACATTTTTGGTAAAAAATTGTGAGCCTGTAGTACACAGTCTTCAATTAAAAGCAGTTTAAGCAGAACATTATTTTAATCATTTCAGAACCTTTGTTCACTCTGGCAGTTACACTCTCACTAACTCATGAACATTCTGTCCCACTGACTCCCACTTTAAACTCAAAAAAGTCTGAAAAACAACTAAAACTTAAATTGTGATTTTGTAAAAACTGTTCCAGATACGAGCATTAAGGGGTAGAAAATGGATGGATGGGTGGATGTTCCGGATGCCAAAATTCTGAGTGACATATAGCAGAAACGTCAAATGTTTTTTGACCATTTTAAAATTTCAACCATGCCCCTGTGTTAAAGTATAATGAAGTTGTGTGAATCTGTAGTGGTGTCTTTTATGACTTTTCTGAGGACTTCGCTCAGAAAAGTCATAAAAATGAATGGCAAATTTTTGCGGTCTTTAGTCAAATCACAAAACTGTACAATAGCACACTATTCCTAGAATTTAGACATGTGTGCAATTTTTGATTTTCATGGCATAAAAATCACTGAAGGAAGAGGGGTGTCCAGACTTTTTACTGGCAATGTATATTGGTGAACAAAGAATTGGAGACAATTTTTTTTTTCATTTTTCCATCTCACAAGTGAGATGGGATTTTAAAAAATCTACTTATGTGTTACTTCCATGTTATGTGGCCCACTGCTCATGTTTACTAGGGCCGCTGTGCACATGTGCCTGAGCTTCCCCACTCACCAATCCCATGCCTTTCTGCTCAACCAAGGGCTGCTTGTGCACTGTGGGTGAGGTCACATGTCTTAAAACATATTTTTTGAGGACTGGAAGCATTAAAACATTTAAAATAATTCAAAAACTGATCATATACAGAGTAATTTCCTTTTTTTTTCTGCAGCGGTAGGTGTCCTGTCAGCAATTTTACAAACGCCTCATTTATCACTGTGGTCTATGGGGAAAATATTTTCTGGATTAGCGTATAGCACTGGCTTCAAGTTGGCGCATTCATCTGGGTTACTATTCTAATTATACTTCCATGATTCTGATTTTCTTCCATGCGAAGCCACACCCAGGATGTGAGCATATTTGGACAAATGGGGCAGAGCTGCAGCAGTGCAATGGGTCAAGGGGCCTAAAAGTAGACTTAATATTAGCTCACTGCTTTAATAGGTGAACTAGAGCATTCTGTTTCTATTTCCATCTAAAACGTTTTTCATGAATAAGACAGTAATAATCAACATCGTTGGGAGTAATTTTGTTTCCTCATCAGCCCAAGATATCAGTATATCAGGGAGGATGCTAAAAACACCTGATCAGTCCTGTGAGCTTACTATATCAGACGTGTTTCCATTTCTTCTATGAGAAGACATTGTTTGTTTACTGAATTCATCCATTTCTATAAATGTTTTCTAATGAAAAACTTCAAAATGGGTATTAAATACCTTTATCAAAATGCAGCACGTGATTGCAGGACTTTGCTATTTATATACAGTAGCCCTTACTGAATGAATGGCCTTCTAGTTTATTGCTATTCAGACGGGTCTTCACGAGTAAATCATGTTGTAGAATTAAAACCTGAGGACAGGTTTAGCTAATAAATAGATGTGTTTAAATAATATAATAATAATAGCTGAGCTCAGATTTTGAGCTGTGCTGCCACTGTCTTTCCCATTCAGTGATGTTTTGAACTGTTCTCTAACATTTGATGATAGGCCACTGACAAAACCTTCTGTGACATTTAAGCAAGTCACAAGAAGTGCATTTAGAGAATTGCTTTGCTTTGTTGCCTATGTCTAAGCAGAGGTATGTAAACAGAAACAGTACTCAAGTAAAACTTAGAAGTAGAAGTAAAAGTATCTCGTCAAAAAACTACTCAAATAATGAATAACTTCATAATGTAGAATTTATTACAGCATCATACGTATATTGATCATATTGATTTTGTTCAGTATTTTTTTGCTATTTTGTTCATTTTTTAACTTAGTTGATTATTTTTTACCACTGTTTTTGCTCAACATGTTTTCCTTTTACTCTCTTGCATATTTTGTTTTTTTATTTTGCTCATTTTTGTTTAAATACTAGATATTTTTTGATCATTTTCGCTCCTTTTGTAGATTTTTTGTAACAATTTCTTCATTATCTTAATTTACTTGATTATTTTCTTCACTTTTGTGGTCATTTGTGCTAATGTACCAGTACCCTAATTTTATAATTTACTGATGATTTTAATTATTTTGTTCATTTTTGCTATTTTCTTTTAAATTTTTTTTTCATTTTTGTGATTATTTTTGTACATTTTTGCTCCTCTTATTGCCTATTTAATTCATCTTTTATTTTATTTTATTGATTGATTGAAACCAAGAGGGGATAGAGCCTTTTCAGTCATAGCCCCCAAATTGTGGAACAGCCTCCACCTCCATATTTGGACCTCACCAACACTGAATACTTTTAAAACTCATTTAAAGACCCATTTTTTATTCTCTGGCATTTAAACCAGAATGAGCCTTGGCATTTTTTATGGTTTATTTTTTTTTTACTTTTGCAGTTTGTCTTTTATTGTTTTTATATGTTTTTATATTTGTTCTTATTGCTGCTGATTCCCCTTTTTAATTCACTTTTTTATTTCTTGTATTTTATTTATTTATTTTAAGGTTGTACAGCACTTTGGTTCAGCATCTGTTATTTTTATTTGTGCTTATAAATAAAATTGACTTGACTTGACTTTGTAAATGTTTACAGTTCCATCCTTTATTATTCCAACTCAGTCAGCTGTGGCAGAATGTGAGTACAAGTACAAACGGAAATGAAAAACAACTATTCTGAACAGTACATTTATATGAAAAACACTACTCAAATACATGTTAAAGAGCAAATGTACCACCCACCTCTATGTCTATCACATATCATATTGCATCACAATGACAGTATGTATCACTGTGTACTAATAATGATTTTAAATAACTTTACTTCATCACATTCTGTTTTCTTGATAAACAGACACAACAACTGCCTCGTATGAGACAACAGTCAAGCTAAAAGCTTAAGATTCCAAACTTCTAAACTAATGGTTTCAAAACAGAAGCTGCCACCATCTGTCACTTTCATGCTTAGCTTATCCAAATCACATTAACTTGTCAGGTTGCTGGATTTGCAAGATCACATAAAGAATTGCAAGACCATGCAATCATGAGAATCCAGCTCTAATTTTCTACACAACCTGCAGTGGATGTATAGAGTAGATGGAAAGGACAGTAAAACGCACCTCTGGTGGAAATGGTGTTGTCATATATCTGCCTGAAGACATTTCTACCATTTTGTCATACTTGTCCTGCTATGTCCAACAACCTTACAGAACGTTAGGGTTGGACTTTGTTTTGCATGTACGTAAATATAAAACTCAATGTCTTTATAGCACTTATTTGGTCAAAATCCTGGTTGTATATTTGTTCAGAGTTGTATCACTTTATGTTCACCAGCAGATAAAATGCCTGCTCTGAAGATGCTGACGTAGTTCACATAAATATGACACAATGACACAATCTCCTAAGGCTGGGATACAATGAAGCAACTGGTGAAGTATAGTACACTGTGTGACCATTTCGGCAAGTGATCAGACATCCGACTCATCTTTTTTAATCAATACTGGGCAGATATACTGTACTGTGATATTTTCAACTTTGTGGGTTCCACTTTCTTTTTTCCTGTCTCTTTTCTCTCTTTCCTTTGGAGCGTCACCAGCTACATCTGCTCTCTCTCTGTCTCTCTTTCTCTCCGACACCCACACACACACCCACACATACACATACATGCAGGCAGCCATAAGGGTGCACACATACACACTGGGCTCTAACATTACTACATTTATATGCCTATGCCTGTACGTTTGTGTAGAAATGTTTAAACTTGTAGCCACATTTAATTTACTGGCTCCAGTATGTGATATTTCTGTGATTGTTATTGTTTTCTTCTTGATTTCACTTGCTGTTTCCTGCCACTGCTCTGTGGCTATAAAAGTGCAGTGAGGAGGAAAAACAAAGACAACACATGGTGATTAGATGGAAATCAAACATGTTTGAAACCCATCTGAGGCACGATTTGAGGTTTCTGACTGCTTGGGCCAGTCATAAAACAGCTGGGGATATGAGGCACAATCTCTGGCTGCAAACACTTGCAAATGCAGGGGCATACATACAGTAATGATTTATAATAGGACAAAGCCAGTACCCAGATTTTGTACAGATATGCACTTGGACTCAGGGATGAGATTATTCTATTTGGGTGGTCAAAGGTTAAAGTTATAGTAAGAATGAATTTTTGGCCATAACTACAGGAAATCAAGAGCAGTCCATGAACACATTATAATTCAGATGAATCTGATTTAAAATATTAGCTTAATGTTTATCATTATGGAATTATTGTCCTTTAATTATTATTTGCCAACTGAGTCTACAATTGGAGTTGAGAAGGCTGGTACTTGCCATCAGCTGCTATCTGCGTCTGTTTCTTTAATTAGAGTGCCAAATGCTCAACAAATTTATAAGAACACCTGTCCAGTTTGTCTCATAAACCTTCCACCATCATGACATGCTTTGTTTTCTTTTAGTGAGTTATTGATGTTTCACCAAAATTCATGGACATCAGGGGAACAGAGAATTGCAGACACTCATGCCAAACTACACGGGGCTCTGAAGTAGTTAGTTTGGGACTGATTTTACCACCATAGAAAGGACTGTCTGAAAAAATCAATATCTGTTTAAGCGTGCGCCCAATTCAGAATATTTAAGCTGCTTTTTCTTGCTGTTATAAAGCCCTTTCCCACAGTGAACGGAAGCTCTTAAATCTCCTGAATTTCCCTGACTAAAGAAGCGATTTTGCAGCCTGTGTTGTTGTGTCATTGTGGTGCTCCGGTATGATTTTTGGATTTAAAAAGAGGGGGAAAAAATCAACGTTCAAGGCAGCAGGTTTGTGAAGTTAAATCACTGCCTTGTATGGCTCCTGTGATTCAGAACAGAGGAGCTCCAGTTTGACGCAACAGAAAATGAATGACGTCTAGCACAGTTTGACGGAATAACTGGTGAACTGGACAACTCCGATTAAAGTTTTCTCGACAAATTGCCTATCAGAGGTCATCAAGGTAGGAATGATTTTCAAAGATGTTGAGACAGTAAGTGGTGAGCCATTTTTACCCATTTTTACATTTGTCAGTTTATGAGTTTTCTCACCAGTATTGATCTGTTTCAGTGCAATTAACAAACACAATTTATAAAAAAATATATTTTAGTCCAGGGGTCAGCAACCTTTCCAATCAAAAGAGGCAAAAAATAGAAACATATAAGAGCCACAAAAAATACATTTTTGGAATCCTTCATGTGTAACATGACTTGATGTGCATTTTAGCTGACAGTGTTTGTTTCATTTTGTTTATTAACTTGTTAATTTTTTTTCAATTTGTTGATCATTTTCATTTACTTGATTACTTTTTACATGATTGTTCATTTTATTGATATTGATTTTGGTCACTTTTGACTATACAGTGGTACCCCAAACAACGAGCGCTTCTGAAAACGAAAAATTCGGATACCGAAGAAAAAAATCGGCAAAAAATTTGAACCGCATAACAAAAAAAAAATTCACTCAATGAAAGAAGACATGTCTACACCCGGGTCACGTATGCGTCACTTCCGGGTCTCGACGAGAATGACCCGGAAATCAGAGCGCGCTCACCCGGAAGTGAGAGCGCTAGCCGCTAGCGCTACAAGACTGCCTCACCATCGGCATCTATGAATCTGCTCAACTCCTCGATACCAACAGCGTGGTTCTGTGTGTCCTAGCCTCTGCCATCGTAAGGTAACTCTACTCCAGAACCAGCTATGTTGTTACCCTTAGCCGTAGCCCGGGCAGCGGCGTGTCGGTGTGTCGGGACGGGCCGCGGTGTGTTGAGCCAGGCAGCGGTGTGTTGAGCCGTGCAGTAGCGTGTTGGGCCGGGCAGCCCTGTGTCGCCGTGTCGGGCTGGGCAGCGCCATGCCGGCATGTCAGGCCGGGCAGTGCCGTGTAAGGCCGGGCAGCGCCGTGTCGGGCCGTGCAGCGCCACATCGGCATTGCGACATGACTAACTCCTGTGTTAGCAGCCGTTAGCCGCTGCTAACAAAGTTTTAATTGTGGGGCAACACAATTAAAGCGAGCGCCATGAAGCAAAGACAGGAAGAGAAGATCTACGATGTCCGAGGAAATCCATGGGAGAGTGTGCCAAACGGGCCATCAGCCTCACAAGCCGACCAGCACGCTTACCCCGACGTCTACGGTGCCTCCTCCAGTGAAGCGGGGCAGGAGCTCGGCGGAGGTAAGCCGGAACTCCAGAAAGCAACGGCGGCACAGGACCTGTTGCTCCGTGGTCAAACTGCATAACCAGATGAGGAGATCGACGAAGCTCCAAAAGTAATTTGCGATTGTACACCAGAAGTGAGTTGACATGGGTGACAGACAGGACCAACAACAAAAACAGAAAAACAGTGGAGAGCTGTAGACGGCCTGTCACGTACTCCGGTGCCATCACTCGGTGGCTTGTTGCTCAATTTCACTTTTACTCATATTCGTGCATATGTTGTTAGTGATTGCTGCTCATTTTGATCAATTTTGCTCATTTTATAGCTTTTTTTAATTACTTGAATATTTTGTTAATTTACTTGATTATTTTCTTCACTTTTGCTTATTTTGGTCATGTGTGCTAATTGCATACCCTAATTCTATAATTTGCTTGACTATTTTTTTCAGCTCTTCTTGATTATTTTTTAATAATGAAAATTTTTTGAAATGTTTATGGTCATTTTGTTCATTTTTGTGATTATTTTTATTCACGTTTGATATTTCACTTTTTATCTAATTGATTATTTTGTACATTATCACCATTTCATCCTTTATTGCAACTCATTTGGCTGTGGTCAAATGTAACTGAGTACAGGTATATTTTTTCATCCTAAATGTAAGAGTAAGAATAAAAAGTATTATGACAAACAACCACTCTCAGAAGTACATTTACTGAAAAACTACTTTGTCAATATATTTCCTGGTCATCCCGTTGTGAAAATTGCTGAAGAGTAGCAGTAGTGGGCGAGTTCACATTTTCATAGCTTTTATGTGATAACAAAGAGCTTATACAGTACAAACCTCAAAATCCAATAAAGAAGGATTTTTCACAATGCCTGTAAGTAGTGTAAGTATACAGTGGTGCCTCGGATACCAACGATAATCCGTTCCGGTGTCACGGCCTGTACCGAATCAGTTGTTATTCGATGCAACTTTTTCCATAAAAATACATGTAAAACCAATTAATCTGTTCTGGACCCACAACAAACTCCCATATAAAGTATGTAT
>JAQQAE010007149.1:0-16080 GCA_029823295.1 Pseudamia nigra
AGGGAGGAAGCACAAAACTACAGGGAAGATGCAAGTTAGTATCACAGTATTGCAAGACAATGAGGTGACTGGAGAGGACATGTAAAACCAATTAATCCGTTCTGGACCCACAAAAACTCCCATATAAAGTATGTATTACACACCGGTACGGGCACATTTATTGATTTATAAAGACACTTACCGGAGGAGGTTGAGACGGAGACAGCCATTTTTCTTAGGTCCCATGATGAAAAACACAAAATGAAGCAGTATTTTAGGTGAAAAAAGTAAAAAAAAATTGGTGAAACAATAGGTGAAAAATTTGTAACCCCAATTATGAAAGTCATAACCCGAAAAATTATGGGTTACGAAATTCGTAACCCGAAACTTTCCCATTAGCTGGGACACAATTTTGGCTGAATTTTTCGTTACCCGAATTTTCGTTGGTAGAATCGTTTGTTACCTGGGGCACCACTGTAATATCTGTGATAAAGTACTTTAATATGTGTGAATGCAGAAAAAATGAGTAGAACTTTGTGGGAAAAACAGAGAAATGAGAAGTGCTAAAATTATACAGTCACACTTTTGTTCACTGCATATGACTTTTTTTCTATAAGTCTCAGGACACATTGCACAGTATGATATGAGAAAGTTTGATTTTTGACTCTGATGTTTAGCTGGCCTCGATTCTGCCCAGAAGTAGAAAGTTTTCTGTAAAACTGAAAAAAAAACTACTCAAGTACATGTATAGGAGTAAATGTACTTGAGTACTATTTACAGAGGTCGTCATGTTTGTATTGTCACGGAGGAGAGTGGAGTTGGATCCTTTTTGAAGCTCAACCTCACTGGATGCTGCCTTTCACACTGCGCTGCGTGTCCTGTGCTGTCACCTGCGCTCTTGACCGCTTTGCGTAATCGCAGCGCAACTCGTGAGGATGCACGAGATTATTTTTAGGACCGAGGGGGAGCGTGAACACAGGCAGACACACACACACACACACACACACAGACAGACAGAGGCTGTGCTTTGGAAGGACTGCGCGGTGGGTGGGCACATACTCCCTCTCTCCCTCTCCCCCTCGCTGCTGTATAAGTAGACGGATCCGTGATGGAGACCAATCACAGTTCACTTTTACGCAGTGGAGATGAGCGCTCGGATAGCGAAATCCAACCCGGCCATGAAATTGATAGTGGTGAGTAACTCGCGTATCTGTGTGCTGCGCTTTCAGATCCACAGGGACATTGTACCAGTTGAGTGGATTTCTTACCTAAATTGGAATGGAATCGTCGTGCGTCGCAGTCCAGGATACTATTCAGCAGAACCGACTTTGTTTTAGGTGGACGTTTATCTTCGTCCACTTGTAGAGAGAAACCAGAGACAGGGAGAGGACGCGCAAATCACACATTACAACCGCATGCGTCTGTGCAGTTAATACAGGGGCCAAAATATCAAATGCGCGTCACACTGTCTACAAAAATATTCTAAAAATGTACGTTTAGATGGCAGTTTGTATCAAAATGTGCCCTGTTTACACCATTAACGTTTGGATTTCTTTGCCAGGCAGGTAAACTCTATTAAATGCAATGCAACCTGTGTGTGGTACTAGTAGTTTAAAGGGATTTGTGCTTCTGGCTTATTATGTGAAATAGGGAAATACATATTCATTCAGTTTCCAGTAAGGATGCAGAGTGGAGACAAATGACAGAAACGCCTGGCTATATATTTCAAACTCATGCAGCCATAATAAGCTTATATTATTGTTGTAATCGCATGCATTTTAAGGTTACATCAGAGAGATATTGAGCCAAACTTCAACTACTGAGGCTGAAATTTTATTTCTAATATGCTTATCGTCATGTGTTGCTTCTGTGTGTCTGCACCGTAAATTACACTGAATGTGACTAGGAATTCCTGGATGGTTTATAATGACAAGGTGTCCCAGCTATGAAGATCTGCAAAATAGAATCTTCTGTCCTGCAGCCAGTAGGATCTGACATTCTACTCATTTATACGGTACATGGCCTCTCACTGCGTTTTTAAGTGCATGCCTATAGGTGAGGGGCAGTTGCTTTCCTTGGTGTAGTTTGCATACTTTGCTGTGTGGAACATTTGCAGATTTTGTATGTTTGTGGACAGATGTGTGTCTGTGCAGAAACAGGTGGTACATTGCAGAAAGGAAACACTGGACCCTTTATTAGTCATCGCACTCAGTTTGTCTGTTTGTATGTATGTGTAAGAAAAAGACAGCCAGGGAGCAGAAGGTCCTACTTTATGTTTTGTGCAATTGGAAATTGTATTGGTAAGATGTGCTGCATCTTTGTGGGTAATGCACATCTGGTAATGTGTGCACGAGTGTGTATGTGCATGCATGTCTGCTATAGAATACCATTTAATATGATATCATTTGTTCAAATGAGTTCCTTTAAGTCAGCGGTCGACAGCCCACACTTGCCTTAAATAGTCAAATGTTTTGTTATAGCAATATGTGACATAGTATTCTCGGGTTTGTCCATCATTAAGCTCACTTCAGTCATTTTCTACCATGTATTTAGCCAACTAATGACTCACTCATCAAACCGCTGTCAGTCTGGGCCTGTCACTATGCAGCCAGTAAGTAAATCTGCTCTCCTATGAATCACATTTCTGCCTCTGTTTATCCGCTAATCATTCCGTCATTCTGTCAGTGAGAAAATGTTACATCAAAGGTCCTCGGTGTAGTTTGTGTGAATCATTGTTTTGGCCCAGAACACCAACAGACTACACCTGTGGCGCTTCCTGCTCTCCTGCATGCTTCCTGCACATGTGGCTGCAGTCAATTGCCTGAAAAGACACCATTTTTTTGTTTGGGACCATGCTGAAGATGATGTCAGTGGAACAAAAATTAGACGTATTGTTGTGAGGCTCTTTGTTTTTGTCAAGGCATGTATGTTTCCAAATATAAACAGCAATCTATGGTGGAAAGTTGAGGTTCTATTGTGTTCTGCAGCAATAATGAAGTTAAGGAGGATTTTATTTAGTCAGCAGGCTGTCAGATCTACCAGTTGCTTTTCATCCATCCATCCATGCATCCACTAAACCAGCCATTAATCCCCTCCTGTACTTTAACCGTGGTGGGTAGAGTACACAGGAATAGTACTCAAATAAAAGTACTGTTACTTCATAATTTTGATGACTCAAGTAGAAGTAGGAGAGCTCATAAAAAATATGTACATACTGTAAGTCAAAGTAAAGTAAGATTCATTAAAATAAACTACTCAAGTAGTGAGTAAGTTCAAATGTGGAATTTTATACAACCTCATATATTGCATTAAAACAAATATTTTGTTCATTTCTGTTTGTTTTCTTTATTATTTTGTTGATTTTGTTGCTTATTTTGTTGATTTTGTGCTGGTTATTTTCTTCATTTTTTAACTTACTTGATTATTATGTTATTACTATTTTTTTTACCAACATAGTTGCTCAGTTTGTTCACTTACTCATTTTCTTGCATATTTTGTTTTTGTTTGGTTTTTGTCACTTATTTTTTTTTCCCATTTTTGTTTATTTGGTTCCTTAGTTCGAGGACTTGTTTGTTAATTTTCTGCATTCCATTGTTCATTTTTGTTCATTTATATTTGGTTCTTTTCTTAATGTTTTCTTATTTTGTTCATTTTTGCTCATTTCATTGTTTTGTTTGTTCATTTGGATAATTTAGTTTAAACTCCAATGATTATTTTGTACTTTTTTTTTCCGATTTCACTTTTTTTTTACTCCTATTTAGCGAGGTGGAAGATCACAAATGCAACTGAACCAAAGTATTCTGTAAAACAACTACCCTCAGATCTTATTTGAAAAAGAAAAACTACCCAAGTGCATGTAATGGAGTAAATGTACTTGAGTACTACCCGCCTCTGACTGTAACCTTTATGTTGTTATCTACTATCTGTCTCTTTATCTTTACGCGTCCTTTCCCTCACACGCTGCTGTGGCCGTTGGGATCAGACTCACCAACTTCCCTAAACGTAGCCCTAGGTTCACACACGAGGAAAAGAAAATAAGGTCGTCACTGGGCCAAAGAGACTCCTCCACGTTTCCTTTTTTTTTTTTTTTCTAGACAAACACTGGAGTAAAGGTGAGGAAGTGACTATGGCAGGGGGGAAAGTATGTGAAGGTACAGAATCAACATGTTTTAAACAAACAAGCACAAATGTTTATTCAGAAATCAACGATTACCTCTGGAAGCTGCTTCTGCACACCTACTTCCCCTTTTCTACTGATAGCAGAAGTGCCTGGGGGGTTGTTTATATGTGGGACAGTTGTGATGAACTCATCCATCCAATGTGTCTCATGTATGTGTTTGTGCAGGAGATTAACAGACACAAAGCATACAGAAAGAAGGCAATAACTGTAAGACCTTGTTTAATCCTGAATGACTCATATTAAAATCAGCATGACTTATCTCATGCAAATTTCATTGTACTGTGCTGAAGCAAGTTTATTTTGCTTATTTGCAGAGAACGTCTCATTCGTCAGTTAATCAGGGCTGGGTGGAGTACAGTACTCAAGTAAAAGTATTGTCACATTGCATCTGTAGTGGCTTGAGTAGAAGTAGAAGTACTCATAAACATCAGCACTTAGTAAAAGTTAAAAGGTATCACGTAGTGAGTAACTTCATAACGTGAAATTTATTGCAGTATGTGCAAGTATTTCATTTTTTTAGTGATCATTTTTTATTTTGTTGCAAATTTATTTGATTTATTATTCATTGTTTTGTTCATTATAATTCTTTTTTGTACCACTTTTGTTGCTTCGTTTGTTCTCTTTTACTTCTTTTTTTTGCTTGTTTTGTTTTTTGTTCAGTTTTTGTTGGTTAGTTTGTTAATTTTTTGTAAGTTATTTGATTTTTATGCTCACTTTGTTGCTTACTGTGTTGATTGTTTTTACTCAAGTTCATTATATTGTTCATTTGTGTTGATTTGAGCTTGTTTTGTTTCTGTTTTATTATTCACATCTCTGTGTTCTTCAGCTTTGTTAATTTTCTTGATTATTTTTGTTAATTTTGTGATCATTTTTAATTAGGTTGTTTGTTTTTAACTTATTTTTTTTGATGAAAATGTCTGCTCATTTTGTTGCTC
Source organism: Pseudamia nigra (assembly GCA_029823295.1). Lineage (NCBI taxonomy): Eukaryota > Metazoa > Chordata > Actinopteri > Kurtiformes > Apogonidae > Pseudamia > Pseudamia nigra. The sequence goes on from JAQQAE010007149.1 coordinate 5,095, forward strand.
AGTTTATTCATTTTTTCATTTAATTGATTCCTTTAGTTTTATTTTGTTAATTTCAACCTTTTACTCCTACTCACTGAGCTGTGGCCAAATGTAACTGAGTAAAAGTACATATTTGTAGTGTAACTGAGATAAGAGTAAAAATATATTCTGCAAAATAACTACTCTCAGAAGTACAATTGTTGGGAAAAAAATAGTCAAGAAAATGTACTTGAGTACTACACACCTCTGCATACTGTAAACATAAGTACTTGGGTAAGAGTAAATAGTATCACAGTAAAAACTACTCAAGCAGTGAGAAACTTCATCACATTGAATTTATTGTAGACATATATATATTGTTCTAATAGGTTTATTATCAGCAGGTAAATAAACCTGTAAAGTTCACATTAATTGTCATCAATAAAGTGTCAGAACCAGGAAAATGTAAAAATACACGTTGCTGAACACTGTTTACTGTCAAATATCAAGAAAAAAGCCTTAATGGCATATCTAAGACTAGCTTATTGTGAGATTTGTTGCTTATTTTGATCATTTCTACTCCTTTTGTTGCTTGTTCATCTTTGTTAATTTAGTTGATATTCATTGTCCATTTTTGCTAATTTTGTTGCCATGTTTTGGTCAGCTGTAATTTACCTGATTATTTTGCTAATTTTCTTGTTCATATTGTGCTTATTTTGCTAATTTTTGTTCATTTATTCAATAATTTTTGCTCATTTCATCACTTAGTTTGTTCATTTTGTTAATTTGTCTGACTATTTCCCTTTTTTTATGCATTTTGCTGCTTCGTTGATTTCCACTGTTTAGCGACTAAATCTGGAGGCAAAAATAAAAAAATAAAAATAAAAATGCCTGCTACTCATTGAGCTGTGGCCACATGTCACTGAATAGAAGTACATTATTTTCCTCACTAAAAGTGCCTAAGAGTAAAAGTGCTTTGCAGATAATCTTAGTGTATATAAGACTTACATACTTAGCTACTGCTTTATTATAACTTATGTTGTTGCACATGTTGCAATATTTATCTCTGCTTGTTTCCCAGGGTTCTCCATATTGCTAGAACAGCAAAAATGAACTAATAAGACTTTTCCCCTTTTAAAACTTGGCCTTACATACACTATGGGAAAAAATAATTGAAAAGTGTCAACAAATTCTGCTTGGTTCCCAGTGTGTGTGTGTGCAGACTGTCTGGGCTCAGTTAATTGACCATAAAGCATTAAATTCTTACCGGGGGTTTGCATGTTAAACATATACTCACACACGACTAGGATGGTCATTAAGTTTAATCAGAAATCTTATTAAATGATTGCATTTAGCTTACATTTTGAATGTAATTAAACCTCTTGCAGAAATTATTTAAGTTATGAGTCACTAATAATGCATGTAACATGTCCTGCAGCCTTTGCTCGAGAAGACAAAAAGACGATTTCTGACTACAGACACACTCACACACACATTTTCAGGAGCTGGAATCCCCCCGCAGACCACCTGCGTTCTACAGTTAACTGAAGCCATGTGCCTGGTGGATAAGCCATGGTGTAGTGTGGTTTGGTCCCTTTGTGTCATGGCTCTTCTCCCCATGCCATGAATTTAAAGCTGACCTCACACAACCCAAATGCTGATTGTCTTCTTTCTTTGCATGTTAGGATATGCCACAATCACCGTATCCCATATCGACTTATTTAAATGTTAAGGATATTTAAATGAATTATTTATTTTATTCTTAATTCAGTAGACCTCTTTCTGTATCGTAGGAAAACAACTGCAGTGCATTTGGAAACAGTAGAGCACTCCATTCATCAGCATGATCAAACTGCCTGATTTTATCCTGCATCATGCTTTATCTTCAAAAATTTTCTTTTAATCAAAACTGCAATGTACATTTATTTATTTGCTCACTATGTTCGCTTTTCCGACGCACTACCCGCTCACCGCTGCGTGTATGTTGCTCTCGACCAGCTCAGATGGAAAGCATGTGTGATAATTTTTAAGTCTATTTCTGTCAGGTGTCTGAACTCTGTAGTTATGCTGCTACAGCCCATCTGTTAGGGCACTTCATTCTGTTCCACCAAAGCCCTCTGTCATCATTTCACATTACTATGAATATTATTTTGACAAGAGGCAGGTCCTTGGAAAAAAGCCACCTTCATGAGTCTTTAAATCCTGTCGAGCCAAAGGAGTGGCTTCACTGTACTTCAGAAAATATCACAGATGAAAAATGTGTGCCAAGTCAAAGCATATTAAAATAATGATAAATAGACTGATACCGTGGGACCAAAGATCAAGAAAAAGCCTACACAACTGCAACTGCTCTTCCTAAATATCTCCATCACCAGTAAACATCTGGATTTTTCACTGTGCCTCTCCAGTGTTGCCTGCGGAGGCCAGTGTGGTCTATTTTCCTGAACCAGCAGCTTGCGTATCACCACTCTTTCTGATGGACACGCGTTTGTGCTGTTTGTTCCAGTGACGATGATAACATCTGTTAAAACACATGCTCTCTGTTAAAATTCATAAAGATCATCTGCCCACCACATAAACATAAGTTCCCTCCAGTTGCTTCAGATAGGATTTACTGGCATAAATTGCATAAGTACACTCTATCAGATGAGGCAGATTTAACCGGAATGAAAATATAGTACAGTCCTTTTATTTTAACCTATTTTTTTGTAGGTTTGAGGTTAGGTGAGCTGAAGCACTGTCACTGATTTCGCCTGCTTGCACAGGCAACTTCTGTACTTCATGAACTCTCACGATGCATCGTTTTCTCTGCACACACATCGTTTTCTCCTTCAGTACCTTGCTCCTTCATACTGTACCTTCATCCATGTTTTCAGCTGGCTCTGCCCCAAATAGGATATGCATCTCACTGTACATCTCTCTGATGATGCTAACAGTATAATTACGGCTGTCAGTGGCCCCTAACTGCCGTGTAATTTGGGTTTCCAGTGGTCATCCATGATGTCTTCAGATGATAGCTTCTGAGGGAAGACCAAGGGTGAAAAGTTCATTATCTCTTTAACTACTGGTAGTTGGATTAGACACCACAGAGTGTTAATTTTTTTTTTTAAGTTGACAGATTTTCTTTACTTCAGTAGCAAAAAAGCTACTGTTGGTTGGTTTTGGAATGTTTTCTTTTGCCACATGTGGTCCATGTGTCAATATTTCACTTTCATGCTACATTGGCTTTCATGCAAATTTAAGGCCGCATGAAAAATAAAAAAATGAATAACCGTCAGCAGAGGCTGTGTACTGGACACATGTTGTATGATGTGTGAGCCGTTATATCTTAGAAAGACATAAAAAGTAACATACTGTATATTGGCATGCATGTGTACTCATTTCATCTGTTTCATCCAAAATGTTTTTCTCTGTATATTACAGTTGGGAGTGGATCCAAATGACTGTACTGCATCATATTTGAAAAGTAATACAGCCACTTCTTCCTTCATGTGGTCAAGATAATCAGCTGAGGATAGTCCTATCATGGTAGTAATTTCAGTTTGACCAAAGATTAAAGTCAAAGCAACAAGTGTAACTGTACCCAAATTTGTAAAACCCAGGTGACCCCTGGTCAGCCCCTTGGTGCGCTCCACCCTCCTGGTGCCTTTAAATTGATTGGATGTGGTCTCATGGCTTAATATTGTGTATATACACTTCTTAATTTGAAGACCTAGGCTGTGATTATAGGTTTGATTCCTACTGGGGCCACCCATGCTACAAACAAACACATGCAGTCATGGTACTGCTCAATCTGGATGAAAGCCTGCTACCAAATGTTCTGCTCAGAAGTCGATAGGTTTTGCCGGGAAAACCACTGTACTCGCCAGGCTGTTTGAAGCTTAGGTTTCTATTATGGTGTGTAAGGAACCCATTCATCTATTTTTACTATCATCTTCAATAACCTTCATCACTACATGGAAGGAAATAAGAATGCAAAGTATAACACTGTTTTACAATGTCTATTTCTTTGAAGTGCATTGTATTGTCTTGACAAATATTCAAAATTGAGCATGGTCAGTGTTGTAATATATTCCAAATGAGATCAAATATTAATGAGAACACAAACATGCCAGATGGGAACGACACAGCTGTGCTGCACACACCCTGAATAAGCACACGTACATGTATGATAATATGATTTCAGTGGCTAAATATTTTGTAATACAATAGGGAACTAGAGATTATTAGGCACATATGCACATGAACACACGCTGGGCAATTCTCTTTATCTTCTTTTCCTTTGTTTCACACATGCATTTGTACAGACTGGGCTTTGTTGTGGCCAGTTATGTATTTTAAGGTAAACGGAAGAAGTACAAATATGCACATTCAGGCAGGAGATCAATGGTGTTCAGTGGGTAAACTGTAGAGTAGAGTGGGTTAGTGTTTTGTATTCTGGTGGTGATGGGGAAAGCCCAGTAACCTCCAACAGTTCTCTTTATGAACAGCAACCAGGAGAGCAGACCGCAGCGCACACAGAGCAACACTGAGGATACAGTATTTGGACATGAACACTGGCAAAAATGCACACATGCAGCTACACACATTGCTGCCTGTGTGCACTCCTGCACGCACATGAATGAATGTTTTGTAGTTGGTTATGGTATAAATCCATTCAGCTCTAAAGATGCGTACAAAAACACGGTTGAAGGCAGAAAACCACATACTGACACACGCACATACACACACAATGTAAGGACAGCCTATTGTTAGTTTGTCCAAGCAGTGAGGATGAATCCGGGCCAACGGGAAAGTCCACAGAGCCAATGGCTGAGGGCCGTCAGGGTGGAAGGAGCCTGTTGTGTGACATCTGGTCTGCATGTGGCCTCCACCAGCTGCATGGCTGCATGTCAAACATGCTCTGCAACTGATAGCTTAGATTTTAGGTCTGGCCAAAGTATTTCAGATCCCGCTCAGTGATGATACATGGGCTTGTTTTTGAGGCAATAGCTACATACGTCCATTAGAGATGAGCGCTAACGGCCACCCACTTCACATGTTGTCCACATGGATCAGTTGGTCTTAGGAAGACAGATAAATGGGTGGGGTGCACTCTTCCTTCAGGGCGGTAATACCATCACCCAGCATCACGTCAGATGCTTTTCAGCTACAGAGCAGCCTATCTCACTCTTAACTGTTAACACGGTCCAGAATAAACAGGGTTGCACAAATTACTGTCTCTAATGTGTCACCACTTTATTTTAATGTGTAATCCAAACAATTATGTCATGACGGAAACATCGAAATTTGATAAAGTGTAGAGATTTGACTGAAAATGTTTTAGATGCCCAAGTAAATGCCAAAACAGTGCAGTAAAATGAAATTGATCCTTTAATGTGCATTAACAGTGACACATGCAGCTTTTGGAAAAATAATTCACATCATCTGATGTAACATAGTGAAATACAAAGAATTTACAATGCTTCCTGCAAAGATTTGGATCAGCAAATTTACAGGTATGAAAAATGTGATCAGTTTACTCTTAAAAAGTTGACCCTGTGCAGTAATATCCATAAAATTGCTGTTGAATTTCACTGCACAATAAAACAAAGGAAATCACTTTAAGACTTTGTGTCCACCAGGAGCTTCAACTTTACAGCTCTGACCTTTCTTTCAACTACGTCTTACTGGAAAGGTTCGTCTGGCGAGTGCTCCCAAAAACAATTTGACCATGTTGCCAAAAAGTAGCTGTGCTTGTGATGGCTTTCATTACACTAGATGTGTCACTGCTTTTGACCAAAATGTTAACCTACTTTCTCTCTCTCTCTCTCTCTCAGCTCTTCACAGCTTCTCTTTCCTGGGCCTTCCAGCAGCAGGCTGTGCCACCAAAGTACCAGTATCGTGACCCTGTAACGTCCGATCTCCTACTTTGCGACCAGTGCCCTCCCGGAACGGCCGTAAAGCAGCACTGCACGGCTGACAACCCCACAGAGTGCCAGCTCTGCCCCGAGAGGCATTTTGCTGAGAACTGGCATTGGGGCGATACATGCCAGTACTGCACATCAGTATGTATCAGAATTTTGTTTTCTCTTATTGTCATTTTCTTTCCTCCCTGCATGTTGCATGTTTGCTTCAGGCATGTTTTTCTCCTTTGTTTTTCTCCAAAAACCCATGCAACCTATAATTCAAGTTTGAAGTTGTTGCATTGGCTATAATCTCTTCAGCAGCTCTTACGTTAGTCTTTGGTTATTTGTCTGGTGGTGATATTTTTTCCTAAGATCCATGATAGTTGTGTTTGTTGGGTAGTGCTCAAGTAGATTTACTCCTATGCATGTGGTTGAAATAGTTTTATTTCAAAAATCTTACTTACTTTTACTCAGTTGCATTTGTGATGAAAACATGTACTGGCACGCAATGAGGAGTCATCTTAACAGATTCAGAATATCAACAAAATTACTAAAAATGAGCAAAATAATCAGCAAAACATCAACAAAGTAAGCTAAAGGAGCAAAATGATCAATAAAAATATAAACAAACTGAACAAAATTAGCTATATAATAGAGAAAATATTAACAGAGGATATAAACATTTGCAAAAATAATATACAAAATATTAAAAATGAGCAAAATTCACCAAATACTTAACAAAACATCAATAAAGAAAGCTGAAGGAGCAAAATAATCCACAAAATTATTAACCCAACTGAACAAAATTAGCAAAATAATAGAGAAAATATCAACAAAGGAAACAAAATGAGAAGCAACAATCAACAAAATACAAAAAATTTAACAAAATTGAAAAGCAAGTGAAAAAATATCAATAAAGTAGTTAATAGAATATGAACAAAATTAGTCAAATAACAAAATACCAACAAAGTGAATAAAATTAGCAAAATAATATTAAAAATGAACAAAAATAACAAATCCATCACCTATATTAAAAAATACACTATATTGGCCTGTGATAAATTAACGACAGCTCGCAAGTTACTCACATGGGCCAGTTTTCAACTCTTACTCTTGTTTATGAGTACTTCTACTTCTACTTGAGTCATTAGAATTATAAAGTAACAATACCTGAGTATCATTTCTGTTTAATCTACACACCTCTGTCTGAAAACAGTGTTTCCACTTTATGCGGCCCCTGATCTTCCCTCGAGGTTTTGCCGTTTTCCACTTTGCCACCGTCGATCTTTACGTATTAAGGTCCCTTTTCGGTCTCTTTCATATCATCACTGCAACTACTGCTAAAGGTGACAGCTTGGAAATCACTGTGGCTTGTTTGGTTTTCGAAATCAGAAATGTTTTCTATTCATTTCACTCTCTTCTTTATTCTGTACAGTGGCAGCAGCAGGTCCCGGAGCTCTGTGCTTGACTGTGTTCTGTTGTGATTGTTGTGTTTAGGTGTGTAAGGAGAGACAGCTAGTGAAGCAGCAGTGCAACAGCACCCATGACCAGCTGTGTGAGTGTGCTCCAGGATTCCACCTAGTGGTAGAGTTCTGCATTACACACAGTACCTGTCCACCAGGCTATGGAGTGACTGCTCTAGGTAAGAATGTTTATTATCATAGAAATAATGTTTGATTTGCATTGTTCACGTCATTTGTTTTATTAGTTAAGATAAAAAATAAAAACTGGTGAAACAGAGCTTACTGGAGTTGGAAGAGATTTTAACTGTGTAAGCCTTTAAGAACCATATATGGTAACTTCCGCAGGCTTTAAAAATGGCGTTCCAATAATGAGATTTTATACTTATTTGTTTTCCTGATCATATTTACACAAGGAGATTAAAATTACTCTCACTATTTTTTGGATTTGCTGCAATTTGTTTTGCACTGTATCCAGCAGAGGAAAAGTGAACAAAGTAATGAAAAAATAATTAAGAACAATAGTAGCAAGGAACCAAGTACTAAAAAAAAAAAAAATCAACAAAAGTGAAGAAAATAATCAAGACAGTGCAAAAAAAGTAAACTGAATACCCCCAAAAATGAGGAAATCGTAACAGTCAAGAAAATAAGTCAAATTGATTAAAAATAATCAAGAAAGTGGACAAAAATGATCAAGAAAAGAATATAATGAACAAAATGAGCAAAAATAAGCAACAAAATGAAGAAAAATTTACAAAATAATCAAGAAAAATTTACAAAATAATCAAGAAAAATTAACAAAAATGAAGAAAATAACTACCAAAATGTGTAAAGCAGTCAGTTTTAACTTATGCTGTCATTCGCAAAAGTACACCAAAATGAATAAAGTAAGCTCTAAATAAAAATGAACAAAATCTTCTATTTCAATATAAATTGTGAAAGGAGAGCACCTCTGAACTTAACCCAGTTTTATTTAGAATTTTTGACTGAAGATAAAAAATAAGGCGGGTTGTGATATTCAGTGTCAGTCCGTGACTTCATATAGCACATTCTTCTTGCTAAAAACATGGCAGAAACAAGAGACTTGAGATGTGAGATTTTGAGTGTTTTTCCTGAAACTGGTCTGGATTTATATCAACTGTACCGGTAAGTCAGAAGACCAATGAATAATCGTAGGCATCCAAAATGAATCAAATTTAAATGAGTAGACCAGTGCATAACAGTAGGTATCCATATCAAAACCAGAGAAAATTGCAAATCCAGTTTGTGGAAAGCCATAAAGTCTGCGTTTAGGAAATCAAGTTCCCATTACCTAAATGTTAAAAAGCAGCACATGTTTATGCTGATGTTGATGGGCATGTATAATCTGTGCAAATGTGTGTGTGTGAACTAGTTGCTATGTATTTATTAGCCTCTTCTTTAATCCTCTCATCATCATATTGGACTATTTAACTGTACTGCCTGGCTTTACAACAAGTCAATTTGGATCTAATCTAATTTCAGACATGCTACACAGACATCTCAGGGAGGAACCAATATTTTGCCAAAGTAAAAAAGCACATCAGTCACGGATAAACATTTTCACATTTAGAAGTTATCTTTCTATCACTGGAAGTCTTTCACTCATTTCTTTCTTCCTGATTCTGAGTCAGATCAGTTCCAGACGCCTCTTTTCACAGAACCAGTGTTGTACTAATGTATTTTCTCAGCAGCTACAGTACCTCAATAGGTCGCTCCTGTCATTTTCAAAGTTAAGACACGGACCGTGACACGAACAAAATGTCTTGGGTTCATGAACTGTGCCCGTTGTTGCATGTTGTTCCTCTCTTCTTTGATCGCTGACTGCCACAAACAATAAAAGCATAAAAATAAATCAAACTGTTCAAGGAGGAGTGCAGTTTCAAGCGTCACAGACTTTAAGGAGTTAGAAACACAGAGCTGATGCTTTGCTCTGTGTCAGTGTCAAGTCTTTCATTTATATCTGATCTCCCTCTGATTTGGTTTTCAGTTTTCATCTCTTCTTGGACTTATATGTGAAGTGGCAGCATGAATTCTTTCATGAAGGCTCATTTTGTGTGTCACTGCAGATACGTACTCGTCCTAATCCAGAACTTTCTTTGTTGCCCTTCCACGCCTGGACTACGCTAAACTGTGGTGTGGCAGTTGTGCCTCTTACACATTAGGCATTACACATTAAAGCCGCACAGTATTAAAAACATATTGCGGTTCTGGCATTTTTCATTTAATTAAGTCAAGATTGTTTCTACTCAGCGTCCATACAGCGATTCTGTCTGCTGTTCTTGAATAATTCATGACACAGCCTTTACATGACAGAATATGTTGGCTGGTTTTCTACTGATTTAACGCCTACTGTCATCACTGTAACTGAGAAAGACTGAGGGTGAATTTAGTCAAACAAGCGTTCAACCTTTAGGTCCCGTGTCCACATAATGTGCAGAAATGTACTGTCAAGTGAGGAGATAAGTGTAATATTTATTATATGGTACATACATTAGTGTATGGACAGAGGTACTGGGACATCTGACTGTTGGATGTATAGGAACGTGGACATATCTTTACAAAGCCATAGAAATCCTTATTATGTCTGAGCTGTTTCACATTTGTGGTCATAAGCACAAATCAGTATAAGTAATATTATCAACACAATCAGCCAAAATGTGTAACACAGTCAACAAAAGTAGCCAAAAATTAACAACGTAATAAACAAAGTAAACAAAGAAATGAATGAAATCATTAAAAGAAAACAAAACATTTAGCCTGTTTAGGATGTTTGATGTTATTAAGATATTATAATTTGTCCCTTGTTGTGAGGGTTGTGTGAGGAAAGGCATCCGGCGTAAAAAACCTGTGCCAGATCAAACCTGCGAATCACTGGTATTTCACTGTGGCGCCCCCTGAGGGGAGCAGCCGAAAGGAGACGAAGAAGAGGATGTTTGATGTTCGAATTCTATGAAAGGACATGGATTCATCTGCCTTTCCTAACTACCTCATCTTTCCATGACACTGTTCCGTTTTATTTTTTTTTAAATTCATTTTGCTCCTATTTATTCTTTTGGCTAGTCTTTGTACATTTTTTGCTCATTTTCTTCTGTATTTGGTTAATTTTGTTGGTGAATTGATTCACTTCCTTGTCTGTTTTTGTTTATTCTGTTCATTCTTCTGTTTTTTTTGTTTACTACCAAACATTTGCAGCAGTTTACTCATGAAAAGGTTCCCTTTAAATTTGGAAATGGTTGTCCAAGTTCCTGTAGGTGCAACAGTCAGATGTCCTAATACTTTCGTCGAAATAGTGTTTCAGCTCCTCTGCAACAAACAGTTAACCAGAATCTCCAGTAAATAGTCATTTAGATGTCGTTCTGGATTGTTTTGTGACCTCCTGGATAAGTCGTTGAGTAATTTTGGTCGGACGGCCACTTCTGGGAAGGTTCACCACTGTACCAAGTTTTCTCCGTTTGCGGATAATGTCTCTCACAGTGGTTCAGTTGAGTCCCAAAGCCCTAGAAATGAATTCAGTTTTCCAAAAATGTGATTAATCTCAGCAAATATGGTCTTTGTCCCCCTGTACGTGGTGGCGTGCATTTTTCTAGCGCAGCGGATCCGGCAGGAGGAAATTTGATTGATTGATAAAGTTTGATTGATTGATTGATGAGATTTCGGCC